>VWPW01012140.1:0-11239 GCA_013389825.1 Crypturellus undulatus | reverse complement strand
TCCGCACGCCTCGGCGCGCTGCATCGGGCTCCGTGACAGCAGCCGGCTGGAGACAGCGTCGCCGAGCGCCGCGGGAGGCTCCTCGCTGCCGGGCAGCGCCGCGGCGGCGGCTCCTCGCTACCCGCAGCCGCCGGGACCCCTCGCTGACACCCCCGGCCCCGCCGCTGCCCGCCTGGCGAGGCTGCCGAAGCATGCGGAGCCATGGGCCAGGGCTGCGGACACTCCATCCTCTGCCGGAGCCAGCCCTACCAGGCGACCACATCTGACCTGTGAGTCCCCTCCTGCCGGCACCGGGCTCGGGGAGGGGACGGCTGCGAGGGAGGGGATGCTCCACGGGGTGATGGAGCCATGGAGCTGCAAGGTGAAAGGAGGCATCGAGGAGAAAGGAGGCATCGCGGAGAGAGGAGGCAGGGAAAAGTTCCTCCTGCCTGACCGCTGGAGGGGAGGGGGATTGCGGGGTGGCGAGGGAGTGGCGAGTGGCTGCAATCCCCCTGTCTCCCCCGTTATCTCCCCCTTGACCGTCTGGGTTAACCAGGAGCAGGTCACTGCTGGTGGCTGCCTGGAGGGCACCCGACTATAGGGCTGGTGTGAGCAGTGTCTCCATGTTTCCTGATCCATTTGTTTTCCAGGGGGCTTCTAGCATGGCTGTGGGCTGTGGGGAGACCAGGACAGGCGCCGGGTGACTTTGTGAGGTGCAGGTCGGGCCTCTGCATCGTAGTTTCCGCTGCTTCGCACGAAGCCACCTGCAAAGAAGCCGCCTGCCCCACACGCACCCACGCAACAAGTCTGGGGGTCCCCATGCTGCTGTGTCCATTTGCGCGCAGTGAGATGGGGAAGGGGCTCCGGGGGGCAGCGGGGGCCAGCACCGCTGCAGGCGCAAGGGGACTCGGCGTGCGAGCATGGGGTGACCTTGCTCTGGGATGACAGTGCTCCCTGCAAGCGGCGAAGGGGGATGTTTCCCAGAGACCACGTGGGGAGCAAGGGTGATCGGGCTAACGGGAAGCGTGCGGTGGCCGAATTCCCGTCACCCGCGGGCTTTGCTGGTGCTGCCGGAGACCCCTGGGCTCTGCCGGCGTGTGTGTGTGCAGCGCTCACGAGGCACCGCAGCTGATGGAGCAGGCTGTGCACAAGCCGTTTGCAGTACGCGGATGCTCTGCTCTGCTGCTGGGTGCTCTCCGCGGCTCCCAGCCCGTCCCTGGTCCCCCAGGCAGTCCCTGCAGCTCCCACATTGCCGGAGAGATGATGCGATCAGGCAGGGAAGGAGGCGCGGGGCTCGGCAGCCCGGGAGGGACGCGGCTCGGCGCTTGGATTCCTTTGTCTGGCTGTGCCAGCTCCACGTGCTCCGGCACCGGGCGGGCTCAGCGCTCCTGCCCTGCCCGGGACCCCCTCGTGGCACACGGGATGCAGCTGCGAGGAGCTGGCAGGGCTCCGCGAGCAGATGCGTCTCCGCAGCTGGATTACGGCACAGGGCGACTCAAACCTCTACCCCTTGCCCTGGGAGAAAGCGCAGAGCACGTTTAACCTCGCAGCATCGCCAGGTTTTCGCACCCTCCCCGGGGTCACCTTCGGAGGAGAATTTGCCTCTCGGTGCAGAAAGTCTCCTTCAGCATCGCTCCTACTTGGGTCCCTTGTGCAAGGGGTAAATGTCCATAGCAGGGTCTCGCCAAGAGCTCTTGACCTTCCTACCCTGCCTTGGGTGCTGGGTCCGCTCTCCTGTGCTGATACGGCCCCAATTTGGTCCCTGCTGCTTCGTGCGCTTTGTCCCCCGCAGAGACACCTTCATGCCGCCGTTGGAACACGGGCCCATGTTCTTTTCTGCAAGCAAGCTACACAAAGGTCTTAAAATGTCACGCTGTCCACATCTTTCCTCCGGCTGGGATCCCTCTTGTGGCTTGTAGCTGCTGTTTAATGGCCTTTAAGAAAGGTAAATGTTACCGAAACTTAGAGCAGCTTGGGCGGACAGGGCCCTCACGAGCCACCAGGGCAGAAAAGGTTGCATCTGTGATGGATGGTGAACCGAAAGGTTCCCTCTTTTACCCAAAACATAACTTCTACCCATAGACCTCGCTCACGTAGTTCCTAGGAGGTTCTTGTCCGTGTTCCTGCGTGCTCTGGGGCTGCACACAAGGATAAAACGCTCCCTTGGGTGCTGTCCTTGCTCATGCAAAGTGCACGTTCACCCCGAAGCTAGCGATGCCTGGTGCTCCCCATCGCTCTGTGCTGCTCTTTGCTCCTACATGGAGGTAGCACGGGCCACTTTTGCCAAGTGCTATGGGTCACACGGTGCCACGTCTTGCCTTCGTGCGCCCCTATCCGGCTTTAACAGCAGCGCCGGTGGCTTCTCCCTGCAGACCTTTATGCACCGCGCTGGGCTTCGGGGATGGATAGAGCCTTGGAAACGCTGCGGGAAGGGGAAGGAAGGGAAGGCAGCGCACGCGTTGTGACGTGGTGGATCTCACGGGCTTAGCGCGGCTCCCGCGTCCCTTCGCGGCGGAGGCGGGCGCTCTCCGTGGGCGCTCGCAAGCTGCGATCTCCGTTTGCCGCTTCTTCGCCTTCCACGTGCGTAGCGCGGCCCCCTCGTTAAGTGCGGGCTTATTTCAGGGGAGCATCATGTGACATCCAGCCAAGTGCCATTTTGTGTTATCCAGGCCACGTTTCAACCCGTTTCCTCCGCGCCTTGCCCTCGCGGGAAGCGTGTTCCCCATCGCCCCGCTCCTGACCTGGTTTGCGGCGCGCTGCACGCGAGGGCGCCGTGGAAAACGAGGGGCGAACCCGCTGCCGCCGCACCACGATCCCGTTTGCATCCTAAAGCACGGCACGGCAGGGGGGAATCACGGATAGCCCTGCTCCTGGAGGAGGATGCTTGGAAGGAGAGCGCGGATTTAATTGGAGAAGGGAATACAAAGTGGCCTTGTTAGCAGCACCCTGCTCCTTCTGCATGCGGTGTGAGCAGTGCGTGCAGGTAAACACGCACGAGGCAAACGTCCCCGGCCGTGCATGCACCGGGATGGAGAGAAAATCCAGCTGGAAGCAAACCCGGTGCATCTGGGTGAGGCCAAGGGCAGTCGCTGCAAGCAGCAGGGCTGCAGGAAAAGCCGCTGCAGACGCGGGTGAGAGGGCGAGCGCCCTTGCAGCTTGCTGAGGTCCCCAGAGCACAACTGTGACAGGCACGTGGTGGAGGAGAGACCTTGGATCGGGCTGCAGCTGGGACAAGCGACGGCTCCGTCCTGCCCGGGATGCGTGCAATGGGAATCTGGCCATGCAATGTGGATCTGGCCGTGCAATGGGGATCCCCTGGCCTTTCCAGGGCCCGGGATGAGCAGACAGCAATGTTTTCCTATGCATCTTTGTGAAAACGCGTTAACATTTGCGCTTGTTATTCAAGGGACTCGGCAAATGTCAGGGCCCTGCTGTGCCCCCGTTAATACTTGTGCAAAGGTGCTGCACCATGCGCCACCCTCGATGCACCCGTTTTATCTCCCCTTATCTCCTATTTCATGCTCAGAAGGGCAGCCGGGGGGGTTTGCAGCTTGCACACGACCTTAGTCATGTTATCCCGGATTCATTCCGAAGCTGGAGGCTGTGAGCGCCTCCGACATCCCCGCGGCTCCGAGGCCGGCACCTGTCGAGCGGGAAGCGTCTGGAGCGCGTCGGCATCGCCCATGCGTTTCGATCCGTAGCCAGATGTGCTTTGGGCGCGCTCAGGAGGGTGCAACGTGCCTGCAAACCCTCCTGCTTCCAGCACGTCCCTGCTGCAGGCGCTGTCCGGGCAGCTCGGACATTGCGCTTCCCATGGATGCTGCAAATCTGGGATTTTTTTTGCAAAGCATGGTGCAAAACAGGGCCGAACGGTCCAGCTCCTCGCCTCCCGCTTTGGCTGACGTTCAGAGCGCTCTAATTATTGCCGAGGATCTGCTGGGGTGGCCTTGCTCCAGCAGCGGAGCTGGCCCTGGCTCTGGGAAAGGCAAGGAGCGGGTCCTTCCTCCGGCAGCACTTGAGGCTCGTCTGGGATCATCCCATTCCTTTGCTTACAGCATCTCCATCCCTTCCAGCGCCCGGGTTCGGGATAGCCTCCTGGAGCATCCCGTCTCGCCATCCTCATCCTCGTGGGGCCGAAGAGCAGCTCCGGCAGCTCCTGGCTGCGGGATATTCGGTTTCCTCCTCGGGGAAGCGCGGGATGCATCAGCCCTTTCCGGGAATCCTCTCCCTCGTGGCTCCGTTACTCGATTTCGCTTTTGTCTCCTTCCCGTCTCCCACGTGGCTCGCTGAGAGCCGCGCTGGTCCGGAGCCAGGGAAGCAAACCGGGAGCGCGGCGGGAGCTGCCGGCAAAGGGCCGAGCTGTCCTGCTTCATATCCCTGTCCACAACAGGGACAAGGATGCGCGGCGGGATGCAACCCGCATCGGGGACGTTGCATCTCCCTCTTGGCCATCCCTGGACCGTGGTGGAGCCACCAGAAGCTCTTCCCGCGATCCCAGGCCTTTTCCGTGGTTTCCGCCTTGTTTTTGGGGCCGATCTGGGAAAAACAGAAAGGGGAAAGCTGGAGGGAATTGGAAAAGTTGCGAGCGTTCTGCTTGCAGGGAGCGTTTTGGGTGCTGCTGCAAATGCGCCGGGTTGGGTTTTCATCACAGCTTGAGCAGAAAAAGCGGTGTGCACGCGAGGGCTGCTTTCAGGGGTGGATTTTCTGCAAAAAACACCAAATCCTGCTACTTTCTTCTCCGTTTGGGTTGCTTGCGTGTGGAGGTGTCGGGGGTGATCAGCTTGGCACCTGCATTTCCATGCAACGAGGACGGCTTTGCAGCACGCTTCAGAATCTACACATCCGTTCATTTAATTTAATTTAATTTTTTTTTCCCACCCAAAGGAGCTAGAAAACAGCTTCGCCCGGGAAGTGCAAGAGAAAGCAGCAGCTCCTTCGGGAGCTATTTTTAAAGAGAATTTGAAAGGCTAAAGATGGTTAAGGGATTTTTTTTTCCCCCTCCCTTCCCATGAGCCGGTAGGGACCAGGCAATGGGTGCAGGGATCAGGGAAGCGGCGGCTGCTTCGGATGAGCGGAGCATCCTTTCCGAGTGTGGAAAAGCAAGGCGAATCCGTGCGGATGAGGGAGGTGTTGGCGTCGGCTGCTTTAATCTCCCGGCTCCGGGAGAGATGACACATCTCTCCATGATTTTATTAGCAGCCACCGGAGGCGGGAGAGGGAGGGCGGCCAAGCAGGGACTTGACAAGCAGGACCGAGAGGTGACCAGGTCCTGTTGGGTGCTATTGATCCATGGACAGTGATTGGCTCCATGGATGCACCCATAGGTGCTGTGGGACCTCCTGGTGCTGCAGGGTCAGTGAGGATGGAACTTAGGAGGAAGAGATGGATGAGGATGAAGGTTAGGAGGAGGAGCGGGGTGAGGATGAAGGTCCAGGTGAGGATTTGGGTGAGGATGAAGGTTAGGATGAGGGTCCAGGTGAGGATGAAGGTTAGGGTGAGGGTCTAGATGAGGATGAAGGTCCAGGTGAGGATTTGGGAGAGGATGAAGGTTAGGATGAGGGTTCAGAGGAGGGTCCAGGTGAGGATGAAGGTCCAAGTGAGGGTCTGGATGAGGATGAAGATTAGGATGAGGGTCCAGATGAGGATGAAGGTCCAGGTGAGGGTCTGGGTGACGATGAAGGTCCAAGTGAGGGTCCGGGTGAGGATGAAGGTTCAGATGAGGGTCCAGGTGAGGATGAAGGTCCAGATGAGGGTCTGGATGAGAATGAAGGTTAGGATGAGGCTTCAGGTGAGGATGAAGGTCCAGGTGAAGGTCTGGATGAGAATGAAGGTGAGGATGAGGGTTCAGATGAGGATCCAGGTGAGGATGAAGATTAGGATGAGGGTTCAGATGAGGATGAAGGTCCAGGTGAGGATGAAGATTAGGATGAGGATCAGGGTGAGGATGAAGGTCTGTGTGAAGGTCCAGGTGAGGATGAGAGCCATGGCAAGGGTTAGGGTGAGGGTCCAGGTGAGGATCAGAGTGAGAAGGAACATTAGGGTGAGGGTCTGGGTGAGGATGAGGGTCAGGATGAGGGTCCAGGTGAGGATGAACGTAAGGATGGGGGTTTGGGTGAGGGTGAAGGTTAGGATGAGGGTCCAGCTGAGGATGAGGGTGAGGATGAAGAGTAGGGTGAAGACGACAGTGAGCATCAAGCTTAGGGTGACAATGAGGGTTCCCCGGGGCTGGGGACCCAGAGCAGCCTCCAACAGCTCCTCCATTCCAGCAGCACGGCCGGGATGGTGAGCGCCCTCTCCATGCCCGCTTTGCTATCCGTGTGGTCGGAATGGGGCTGGGAACGGCGGAGTGGGACCATTCCAGCTCCGGCATCTTCCCGGTCTCTCCCAGAAACTGAAACGTTGGGTGTTTTGTGGCATGAAAAGCGAGCAGGACTGCAAAGGGCAGCGGGTGTCCTTGGCCGGACGGTGTCAGACGCCCGGGTGATGGACGCCTACACATCCTGCAGCTACATCCCAAGGCTCCAATTGCCTCTGGACGCACCGACGTGTGGTTGTATCTGCCTCCACCAGCCGCAGACCCCGCGGGGTTTGACGCCTGCAAATCCGGCTCCCGGAGAGGGTCGGGAAAGCAAAACCAGCGCCGCAGCCCGCGCAGCGCTCAGCGTGAGCGAGGAGCGCTAACGACCTGGGTTAATTAAATTTTTGCTCTCTCATTTCCCCGGTTTCCCCTCCCGTCGCAAGGCTGGGGCTCCTGCAACGTGTTAATTACCGGGTTTCTTACGAGCCCGCAGGTGAAGGCCTCCGGGACGCGAGCCGAGGGGGCTGCAGCCGTTCGATCCCGCCTCAGCATCCCCGGGCTGGCGGCGGGCGGCAATTACAGGTGCCAATTCCCTCCGAGCGGCACCGCTTATCAGCGGATCCGCTGTCTGCAGGGGAAGGGGGATACGTGCTCCGCATGGAGCGGGTGGAAGCGTGCGGGGCTTTGCCCTCGCCGTGGAAGACGTGGGGTGTTGCGAGGTTTGCAAATGCAAAAGCGGCTGATGAGGGTCAAGCGTGTCCTGAATTGATGCGGATTTCGCTCGTTGGCATCATCAAAGGGCACACAGGGCCGTGCTGGTGCTGGGGTCGGATGGGACATTAAGGGAAAAGACGCTCCATCCCACTGGGAAGCAGAGCAACAGGAACGGGGCTGGCTCTGGGATAGGAGCCATGTGCTGTCCCTGCATCCAGGGACCGTTCCAGATCCCTGCCATTCCGGTCCCTGCCGGAATGGCTGGATCTGGGACCTCGGGGAGGCTCGGTGCAACCCTGAGTGAGCTTGGTGACAGTGGCATTAGGAGGAGCAGGTGGGACGCGAGCCGAGGGGGCTGCGTGCTGGAGCACTGGAGCTGGGATAAGTGCATTTCCCCAGATGGATTCCAGTCTCCCCATCCCTCCTCTTCACACACCGAGGTGCCACCAGACCCACAACCACATCCTCTCCCTTCCCGCATGTCCCACGCTCCAGGACCAGCTCTATTATCATTAATATTTTGCATTCCTGCATTGCATTCCCTCCGTGCGGGTGCAAGAGGGCTCTGCCTTCCTCTCGCCGCCGCTGCGGTGAGCGAGGCCGACGTCTGCCCTTTGCATTAGTGAAGGGGAGGAGGGAAATAAAGAGGGAAAAAACACTGCGGCTGCAAAGGTGGAGCGCACATCAAGAAACGCCGCCGCCAGCTCCTTCTTTTCCTGGTTATCAGCTCCACCTGCTAACCGAAGGATGAGTTGGCAATGTCTGAAGTGCTGCGTTCATCCAAGAAAAACTCATGGGAGAATGAGGGGTAACCACACGTTTCCTCCTCTCTACCTCCTGCCTTTTGTTTTTGCACCTGTATTTCCAGGCCACTGCAGAGCTGCCCTTGCATGTAGGAACAAGTGATGCATTTGGTCCTGCCTTTTATTTTTCCGCCTGTATTTCCAGCCAGGCGCAGAGCTGCCCTTGCATGTAGGAACAAGTGATGCGTTTGGTCCTGCCTTTTGTTTTTGCACCTGTATTTCCAGGCCACTGCAGAGCTGCCCTTGCATGTAGGAACAAGTGATGCATTTGGTCCTGCCTTTTATTTTTGCACCTGTATTTCCAGCCCGGTACAGAGCTGCCCTTGCATATACAGGACTGGGTGATGCATTTGGTCCTGCCTTGTTTTTGCACCTGTATTTCCAGCCCAATGCAGAGCTGCCCTTGCATGTAGGACCGAGTGATGCATTTGGTCCTGCTCTGCTTCCCCTTTCCCTCCTCATCCCAGGCTGCTCCGGATGCTTCACCGGCTGCTTTTTGGCAGCAGGGAGCTCTCGGCACCCATCCAGCCCCTTTTCCCATGGGAAACCCACACGAGAGCCCCTCATCTCCGCAGCGAGAGAGGTGGCGGCGCAGGGACCGGCAACCCTCCGCCTCCCTGTGTTCTCCCAAGTCGCTCCTACACTTACGGGCCACCACTAAGTGCCGTAATTACGGATATGCTTTAATTAGCATAATTGCATTTCTACCCAAATAAGACATTTCGCTGTAGTAATTCCTCGTCTAGAGCCTCGGCGCTCCAGCAGCCGGGACGCAGCCAGCCCTTGGCGGGCACCGTCTCCCGCCGTTGTCTCCGCTTATATTTAATCTCCAGGAATAAAAAGCAGCCTCCTTCCAGGGTCCTGCGGCTCCCTCGCCGGCCTGGCTGTTCCTATTATCCGTGCGCTCTTAAAAGGCTTTCGCTGGCCGCGCGCGCCGGCTGCAGCGGGAAATCGATGGGCTCGGAGCCACCGGATTCCTCTTATTTATGGCCGTGTCGGGTGCTCTGCTTTCCAGGTCCATGGTCTGTTGAGACCCTTGGGGTCCCCCCTGCTATCCTCACCTCCCGTTGCCTTCCGTGTGGCTTTTCCAGAGCCTCATTTTCCCCTTCTGTGCCATGAGTTGATGGTGCCGTCTTGCCCTGGCCAATATGTGCATGTTCACCTATGTAAATATGTGCATATATATATATATAAAATTATATATATATATAAGAATATAAGCGTATGTGAAGGGGTGGTGGGGTTGCAATGAGGGGTGATGGATGGAGAGGGGTGGGAGATGCCCCCGGAGAGGCTGGATGATGGGGAGGGTTTGGCGTCAGAGCCAGTGGATGATGGGGAGGAGGAGGATGAGGAGGATAAGGAGGAGGATAAGGAGGAGGATGAGGAGGAGGACAAGGGCAGGTCGGGCTCTTTCCCACACTGTGATTATATCAGGCCAAATTCTTCTTGCGTATGGAGTGGATGTGAGCAGGGATCTGGAAAGGCAATCCCAAATATATCTGGGATATATCCCAACCCAAGCAGGGATGAAGGTGGAGAAGGGGCAGCTCCATCTGGCCGCAGACCCAGCGCCACCGCTATCCGTGCGGGCACCTTGGCCCCTGGAGCTGTTCGCACTTCAAAAGTAAAGCAAAAGGGGAGAAAAGAACAAAAAAAATATTGGCTTCATCTGCTGAGAAGTTTGGGAAAATGTTTAATTATTGTGTGACTGTAGGATTTGCTAACTGCCCTTTTCATTAGAAGACGGGGGAAAAAAATCCATTTTCTAGCACTGAAAATGAAAGTGATTATGTAACAAGCAATAAATTACTTAAAAAGAATGACTCATTAGAGCAAATACAGAAAAGTCACGGCGTATTTTTAGCTCGAACACCCTGTGCTGTACCCAGTGTTAAACCTTCTGGGGGGTGAGGGCACAACCTGCCTGGCCTGCCCGGTGCCGTGGAGCCGGATGGAGCCGACCTGCGTGGGAAGTGCTGCGGGAAGGGGCCGTGTTTCACTGGGCAATGGTGGATTCTTGGAAAAAATGGGAGATCTGGAGGCACAGCAAGGAAATCCGGGCTGCACAGGGTGGTGCAGTGGGTGGACTGTCCTGGGAGAGGAGTGATTTGAGTTTTGGTGCTGGGGATGCTTCTAGTCCTGGTGATGCTCCATGCCCCGGTGCTGGGGATGCTCCCAGCCCTGGTGCTGGGGATGCTCCTAGCCATGGTGCTGGGGATGCTGCTAGGCCTGGTGCTGGGGATGCTCCTAGCCATGGTGCTGGGGATGCTGCTAGGCCTGGTGCTGGGGATGCTCCTAGCCATGGTGCTGGGGATGCTGCTAGGCCTGGTGCTGGGGATGCTCCTAGCCATGGTGCTGGGGATGCTGCTAGGCCTGGTGCTGGGGATGCTCCTAGCCATGGTGCTGGGGATGCTGCTAGGCCTGGTGCTGGGGATGCTCCTAGCCATGGTGCTGGGGATGCTGCTAGGCCTGGTGCTGGGGATGCTCCTAGCCATGGTGCTGGGGATGCTGCTAGGCCTGGTGCTGGGGATGCTCCAAACCCTGGTGCTGGGGATGCTCCAAGCCCTGGAGCTGGGGATACTCCTAGTCCTGGTGCAGGGGATGCTTCTAGTCCTGGTGATGCTCCCAGTCCCAGTGCTGGGAATGCTCCTACTGCTGGAGCTGGGGATACTCCTAGCCCTGGTGCTGGGGATGCTCCGATCCCTGGTCCTGGGGATGCTCCCAGTCCTGGTGCTGGGGATGCTCCTAGCCCTGGTGTTGGGGATGCTCCGATCCTGGTGCTGGGGATGCTCTTAGCCCTGGTCCTGGGGATGCTCCTAGTCCTGGAGCTAGGGATGCTCCAATCTCCATCTCCAGGGATGCTCCCATCCTGCAAGAACATCTTGTCTGCAGAACCTGTTAGTTCCCTGTGCCAACCTGACACAAGCTCCGAGCTGGCATCGCTCTTCCTTCCCATCCCTTCGCTGTCACCTGACATCTCTGTGGAACCGTTCCCGTCTCCTGTGGCTGTCACTGCGCCAGCTGTGCTCCTCGGAGCAGCCGAGATGTCCCTGAGCTGACACTTCCCTCTTGCTAGAGGCAACGAAAGGTTCCAGCCTGAGCCCACGGCCAGGGCAAAGGGAGAGGTATCAGGAGCAGGGAGACAAGAGGGGAAACCCTGAGGATGTGGGAGCATCCGATGCATTGGCCACCCCGTGTCCCTTCAGCCACCTCCAGCTCTTTCCCTCCTGGGCATCTCCGTGCACGGAGGGTTCAGTCTCCTCCAAATCCTGCGGTTACATCCATAGGGATGAGATGGGGGATCTGGGCACGGAGCCCTGTTCTCCCCATTGCAGCTTTAGCTCTCCAGCAGCTCCAGGCTATAATTCCCGCTCTGCTTCCCGCAGAGCTGCTCCTCATAGGATAATTGTCCCCACTCCCTTCCCGGAGCGGCTGCAGCTCG
>VWPW01012139.1:3167-13576 GCA_013389825.1 Crypturellus undulatus | reverse complement strand
TGCTTAAAGTGTATAAAAGGTCTGCTCGCACTCTGTTTGGGGTCTGTTGGTGGAACCTCTGCATGGGAAGAGCCCGGACCCCAGCTAGCTGGTAACTTTGTCTTATTATCTTGCTGCTATTAAATTCATCAATTATCTTAAATTTTTGAGACTACTGAATTTTAAATTTTTGAAACTATTAAATTTGCGAATCAAATTGATGGTCTTTGTCTCCTTACTTCCATATTCGGAAAACGGACATAACAGAGGAAGCTGAGAGGGGACCTGATCAGTGTATACAAATACCTCAAAGGAGGCAGTGAGGAGGATGGGGCCGACCTCTTTTCAGTGGTGGCCACCGACAGAACTAGAGGTAATGGCCACAAACTGAAACACCAAAAGTTCTACAGGAACTTAAGAAAAAAATTCCTGACTGTAAGGGTGACAGAGCACTGGAACAGGCTGCCCAGAGAGATTATGGAGTCTCCTTCTCTGGAGATCTTCAAAACCGGTTTGGATGCGGTCCTGTGCCACATGCTCTAGGTGACTCTGTGTGGGCAGGAGGATTGGACTAAATGATCTCTAGAGGTCCCTTACAGCCTTAACGATTCTATGATACACATAAAGTCAGTAGAGTTACTCGTTATTACAGTTCAAACGTGCTAGGATAGTGGCTAGGATAAGGCAGTTTGTTTGCTGAAAGCACTGTCTGTATCCAGGACACCTAAAGATAAATTATTTTTTTTTAAATCACTGCATCTGAAGTTTGAATGGAAAACTTCCCACTGACTTTGCCTTGTTTTCACATGTGGTTACATAGCAGCATAGGGTGGTTCTGTTTTTTTTTAATGGGGTTATGCTGAGCAGTAGGTGAAACAGACTCATAATTCTGTAGAATTTCCTTTGTTATTTTGACATCTTGCTCGCACATAAAGTCATTAGCAGCTCTATAGGCAAACTGTGGCTTGTTGCTTGCCTGGCACTGTAATTAGCCTAGTGATAGGATCTTCTTGGGGGTGCTGCATGCCAAACTGGTAGACTGATCTTTGGGTTTTTAAAACTAAAATGCACATTGCCAGTGTGTTAATTTTTTTTCAGCAGTGTTTTGGAGACATTGAAGATGTAGAGATCTGATAAAAGTCCCTGTAACCCTGGAAAAATAAATTGGTTAAATATGCTGCTATGTATACGCATGCTANTCCATCATTTAACTCTTTCAACTCTTCACTAGTAGTCCTCTCCATCAGACTCCTTGAGGACCCCCCTGATCCTACCTGCGGATCCCCCTGATCCACTTCTCATTTGTCTGTGGACAGTCTCGGGAACCCAATCAGTCGTCCGGTTGCTGGCCGCCGTCGAAGGGAGTCGATCACCAAAAGCTTTGGTGAGGCGTGCCATTGAACCCCGATCGCCGTCCGCCGTTACCGGAAGGTGGAAGGATCCCGGACGAGCCCCTATTTGTGCGGAAAATCTCGTTGTCAAGAAGTGAATGTCCAAAAAGGAGACAGAGGAGTACCAAAACTTTATTCGAATAAAGGGAGAGTCCACAGGGCATATTCCTGTGAGGTCTCTCAAATTGCTGGAGGACGCAGCCCCCTTTTTATCCTAATTTCACGACGAGGGACGCCCTCTCCTTTTCCCCATTGGCCAAGGTACTCGGGAGTTACAGCCTTCCCGGCCCGCCTACACCAAACTCCTGCCTCCCTCCATCTGTTCTCACCTGAGGTCACCGGACTCCTTTGTCCCCCTTGCTGAAGAATGTGGGGGAATTCCCTTATTTGTAAAGGCCCCCAACTCTTGACTCTTTTGTCCCACTCACTCATGGCTCCGCTCAGTCTCCTGCTCCCTTTGTCCTGCTCTTCAGCCAGGCTGTGGGGGAATCCCCTTATTGGGGAACACACAACTTGAGCATTCCACTGAAAGACTTGAAGGAGTTCCAGATGTTTACTTTCCATTTTCAGTCTACCAATTCCTGTCTTCCTTGCTTTGATGGAAGTATTTTTAGCATGACGTGGACTTCTCTCAACTATAAGAGCAGGAGAGTGGATTTTTTACTGCCTCCTGATTCTTCATAAATTTCAACTTGAAAAAAAAGTATTAAATAGTCTGTAAAACAAAAATTACTTCCCCTTTCTAGGGAAATCCTTTTTACTTCCTTAATACCTGCGCTGTCCTACTACTCTCTAGTCATTCACAAGGTTTATGCAATAGACAGAGCCTTAATGCTTAAAGTACTTAAAGTACTTGAAAGAAGTGCTTGTTCTTGCAGGAGCTGAGAATTGTATTTCCTAGGATCAAAAGTAAAGGTGCAAGCTCTGATCCAAACATTTCTGGCCTGTTAGCATTTATATGGGCAGTCTGAATAGGCTCTCTGGTGTGCAGCAATGCACACGAGCTCTCCCGTAAGGGCAACTTGGACATCCTTCCTCTGCTAAGGCACCTGGCTTTGAAAAATTCACTGGGGTTTTAGCATCTATGAAAGCTCTCCCCTCCTCGAATGTGTATGAAATCTGCTGACATATTCCAAAAGGTAACAGGGCCCAGAAATGTATCATGACCGCATGAATCTTGTTCTCTCAGAAGAGTAAGCTAAAAAGAGATGAGGGGAAAAGGGAAAAAAATGTTCTTTAAGCATCTTAAGCATTTAAGCAACCCATGCATCTTTTAGACTTTCTACGTGCAGACAGGATGCATAAAGCTCACATTTTTCTTACTGTTTAAACTTTTTCAAATAAGACCATTGCCCAATTTTAGTCTTACTCATTGTTCTTTGGGTGATTTATATACGCTTCCCCCTAAGGAAGCTATAATTTATTAAAGTTGCCAAATATGGGGGTGCTCTCACAGTTTAGGCATCTGAAAGTCTCAGTTACCTTTGGTTACCTTCGCTGGTAACCTGAACACACTAGTGGGCATTTCAGAAGGGAGCAGACAAACTTTGCATCCTTCCTGCCGCGACACTGTGAAGCTGAGAAGGCAAGAAATACAACGAGCATCCTAGAGTAATCCATCCCTGTGCATCAAAGTCCTTGCACAGATGAAACCCAGGTACTCATCTCTCTTTACTGCCTGCAGTGGTCACCTGGCTAAGATTACATGCCTAGCTTTTAGACAATAAATTTAGCCAAGTTCGACCCCGTGCAAAGGATATGTATTTGAGGGACAAAGAAAAAAAAAGGGGGGGGGGGTTTGAAAAAAAAGGGGGGGGGTAAAAAAAAAAAAAAAAAAGAGAGAGAGAGAGAGATGGAGAGAATATGAATTCACAACAAATTTAGGAGGTTAGAAAGGAAGCAAGAGAGAAAGGCCCTGCTCTTACATTGCGATATAGAATTTTAGGCATGAATTTTGTCTAATTCATTCACAAATACAGATATCCCTCTTTTCCCCTCTCAGGACTCACTGAGGATTTATAGAGAGCGCTAGATTTCAGTAGTCTTCAGGACTGGGTTTTACTGATGCTTGAAATTTTGACACAATACCAGCTGGAATGAATTTTCAGCTATAATCTTGTAAAATATTCTAACGACAAACTGGGCACTCTTTAAAGCATTAAGCTTGCTTCAAGTAAGCAAGACTGTTTGCCTTATTTTACTTTTCCAAAACAGTGATCAAGAAGTAAAAGGATCAATCAGCTATTTTTTTAATAATTATTTAAATCCTGGAATGTAGAGGAAGTCAACTGCTGCCTACATCTTAGAAAACATTTAGACCACTTTCTCAAATCTGTTTTGCAAAAGTTGTAACTGAATTCTATTAGCATTAACATCATAATTATAAGACAAAGAAGGATTCTGAAAAATAGAGATGAAACATTAAGCTAACCAGTATTTCTTTCACTTTCGGAAGTCATTAGAGACCTCAGTAACTCCTCAAATATAAATTGAAAATAAAAAATAAATCACTTCTCCACTCCAACTAAGCAAATATCAAGACTAGATAGCCACAGACAAGCATGAACTACAATATATTATCTCAAATTCTCATAAGCACTTAAGTTTCCTGAACCTGATCTTGCATGGGTCTGCAATGAGCATACTAGTCTGCCAAGGATGCCTAGGGAAATTTCACAAGCAGAGCACAATAAGTCAGAAAAAGATGTTCTCTATCATAAATGGAAATGGGAAGAAATTGCTTTACTTCTCAAACTTAAAGTAACTAAATTTGGTATTTATTGGAAGATACACCACTTCTGCAAAAGAAAATGACAAATAAAAGTGTAGCTTAGTTTTAGTGTACTAAACTTAATCTTCCTCTCAGCAAATGTATTGCCAGAGGGGGAAATAAACAAACAAACAAAAAAAAACACCTAAGTATATTTCTCTCTAATATATTTGGATCTTCCATTCCAGAAAACACAGGTATGTACAAGAATACCTCCATGTAAGCACTCTAGAGACATTTCCCTAAGAGGTATTAAGGGATAGATTCATAAAGGTTCTTTGAGTGCTAAGATGCTCAGAGCTACCACTCTGCTGCTGTTGCTGTTGTCTACCCTTACAGTTGTCTTTTTTTCTTTTCTTCTTCAAGTGTTCAGTTTTCAAAATAAATCTTATAAATGACCAGTTTTCATAGAATCCATGTCTTGGAACCAAAATGCTTGTCTTAGTGAGACTCTCAAATGAAGTATTTCCAGACAGAAATGTGGGATTTCCAACTCATCATGTTCTGTACTGTTGGTCTCAATCCAATGGATCTTCTCAGCTCTAGGACTGGAGGGCACACAGTTCCAGACAAGGGCTCTCACAGAGCACAGCCCAGTTGGTACTCAACTGGAATGTGGGACAACAAATTTCAGATTCTTCTTTTGTCTCTTCTGGAGCAAAAAAACTTAACTTTTTCTCACCTTGGAAAAACTCCTTAAACTGTGTACTCATGATTATAAAGGAGGTAGAAAGAGATGAATCTTTAGAAATCTCCTATTGAAATTATTGTCACTTCATGAAATATTGACAGTAAAAATAAGACCAGAAGCAGTCTGAAAATATACCCACAATCTACTTATTATTATGTTTATACAATTGACCAAAATAACAATCCCGCTCCAAACATTTCAGATCATGCAACTACAGGTCGGTCAGCCTCACCTCTGTACCTGGAAAAGTGATGGAACGACTCATCCTGGCCGTTGTCTCCAGGCACGTGGAGGACAAGAAGGTGCTCAAGACTAGTCAGCATGGATTCGCGAAAGGGAAATCATGCTTGACTAATCTGATAGCCTTCTATGATGGGATGACCGGCTGGATAGATGAGGGGAGAGCGGTGGATGTCATCTACCTTGACTTCACCAAGGCTTTTGACACCGTCCCTCACAACATCCTCCTGGACAAGCTCCGGAGGTGTGGGCTGGATGAGTGGTCAGTGAGGTGGATTGGCAACTGGCTAGATGGCAGAACTCAGAGGGTGGTGATCAGCGGTGCAGAGTCTAGTTGGAGGTCTGTGTTGAGCGGAGTCCCCCAGGGGTCAGTCCTCGGTCCAGTCCTGTTCAATTTATTCATCAATGACCTGGATGAAGGCAGAGTGCTCCCTCAGCAAGTTTGCAGATGATACAAAGCTGGGAGGAGTAGCGGATACTCCAGAGGGCTGTGCTGCCATCCAGAGGAACCTGGACAGACTAGACAACTGGGCGGTGAGAAACCTCATGAAATTCAACAAGGCCAAGTGCACGGTCCTGCACCTGGGGAGAAATAACCCCAGACACCAGTACAGGCTGGGGACCGACCTGCTGGAGAGCAGCTCTGCTGAGAAGGACCTGGGCGTCATGGTGGACGACAGGTTGACCATGAGGCAGCAGTGTGCCCTCGTGGCCAAGAAGGCCAATGGCATCCTGGGATGCATTAAGAGGAGCATCTCCAGCAGGTCGAGGGAGGTGATCTTACCCCTCTACTCAGCCCTGGTAAGGCCACATCTGGAGTACTGTGTCCAGTTCTGGGCCCCACAGTACAAGAGGGATGTGGAGCTGCTGGAGAGAGTCCAGCGCAGGGCCACGAGGATGATCAGGGGCCTGGAACATCTGCCCTATGAGGAGAGGCTGAGGGAGCTGGGCTTGTTCAGCCTGGAGAAGAGAAGGCTGAGAGGGGATCTGATCTGTGTCTATAAGTGCCTCAAGGGAGGCAATGAGGAGGATGGGGCTGGCCTCTTTTCACTGGTGGTCACTGACAGAACCAGAGGAAATGGCCACAAATTGAAGCATAAAAAGTTCCACGGGAACTTAAGGAAGAATTTCTTTACTGTGAGGGTGACAGAGCACTGGAACAGGCTGCCCAGAGAGGTTGTGGAGTCTCCTTCTCTGGAGATCTTCAAGACCCGCTTGGATGCAGTCCTGTGCCAGGTTCTCTAGGTGGCCCTGCGTGTGCAGGGGGGTTGGACTAGATGACCTCTAGAGGTCCCTTCCAACCTTAGGCATTCTATGATTCTATGATTCTATGTATGAGGTCCTCAACACAAGAGGTGGAAAAAAATGTACCCTAGAAGAATTAAGAGTTAACACATGTTCCTGCCAATATATGGACAAAGCAACAGTGGGCTTTATGATTCTGTTTTGTAATTTTAGGAGAAGAGATAATGCCCTAAAGGCGTAGAATTTTTGTCTCCAGCTCATGGATTCTTTGGCATCCTTTTTGCAGAAGAAACATTGCAAAAATTATTCAAAAACCCCACACAGGTAAACTGCTCAGTTCAGATCACAAAGCATGCTTGAACCAACTTGTATATTACTCAGAATTTAATCTTGATTTAAACAGGAGTCCTTATGGCTAATCTCAAAACCCAAATCACATTAAGCAGCTGTCCAACTACCTGCAGCAGAGCAAACCCATAACAAGGCAAGTCTAATACTACATTCACTTGCATATCAGACAAGGCAGTCTCACATTCCACCCACAGATTTGGGTATGTTTTGGGCACAGCTACCCAGATTTTTTGGTATTTGTCAGGAAGAGGGGGATGTAGAAATGCAGGATAGAAAGGAATTGGGCTTTTCATCCCAAATGGACAATGTATTTGCACTATGTAGAAATACTCATAACTTCAGAGTTCATCATTTTACAAGTCATGCCCATTTTAGCAATGGGCCAACCAGGCCACTATTTCTACATTCTCTAAGGGTGCTTTGAGATCATTTTGTTACATGAAATTGTACACTAGAAAATAATAGAAAATAAAACAATGAAAGACACTTGAACTCTGCTTTTCAGACAATCTATTATCACCAAGAGACTTTTGTTTGGTCTATAGTAATAACAATAATTCTCAAAAACTGGCAACTTTCCCAGATTGTAAACTTAAAACAATTATGCTGCAAGAACACCAAACAAAAAAGAGGAAGAGGAGGATGAAGAGGAAGAGGAGGAAGCAAAAAAAAAAAAAAAAAAAAAAAGAAGAGTTAGCCTAGAGGCTACTAAATCTGCTCATGTGCCAAGCTCATGCATTTCTCCAGTAGAAGCTCATTTGGAAGAGCCTTTCCTAGCTCATCAAGGTAAATCTCACCAATAATTGCAAACTAAAACAGATCCAGAGGAAGCAAAGACATACAAGTTGAATGAAATATTGGTCAAGTCAACCACATATGTTCTCATTCCTAATCCTCTTCTCAAAGTAAAGTCTTCAAAAATACTATAGGGAAGAACTCTATATAGTCTTAAAGCTTTAAGATATATTACTTAAATAGTATAGACTATCTGCAGTTTTATTTCAGCCAATAAATAATCTGTTAGTTGACACTTTACAATTCTCTGATCTTAAACATGAGATATGGCCAAAGCCACCCTTCTCTCCAAATTTAAAATATTAGAAAGTTGCTATTGGGACACAATGCCACACTAGCTGAAAGAACAACTCAAAGGTTAGATTACATGTTCTTCTTTTCTTTACAAAAGAATACTACAATTTTCACTCAATTCCAGAGATTATACAAGGGAATGATAATGTGGATTTGATGTATTTTTTTAATGAAAAACATACTTTCTTACACAAAAACAAATTGGCACTTTACTTAGCACTTTATCCCAACTCTCATTTCTCAGATTTTCCCAGCAATAATGCAGACTTTCTGAAAACTGGCCTTTTCAAACTGTTTTGTCTTAAATCTGAAGGTACTGCTTTAGATGCAAAATTAATTTAAAAGTCTCAAAAGTGGAAAAATGACTGATTGACTGTGATTGACAATGCAAGTGCTGCCACTTAGGATACAGAACAATAGCTAAGAATGTCTAAAAAATTTCCAGAGAAGCAGCTCACCTATTTTCTTGGTTTTATAACTGTTAAACACACCATTTTCTGTACAGTCTATGTGATGCCTTCTTGGTCACTTTCACAGCTATAAACCGCACACACCTCTGATCTTCAAGTTGAAAATCATGGAAAAGGTATATAACAGTAAAGCGAGATATGAAGAGTGTTAACCACACAGCAGCAAAACCACCTACACAGATTTAGCATTACAAACTTCTACTACTCTGAACAACAGCCACTAGTTATACAGCGGATGATAATTTGGAGATTTCTCTCCTGTGAATCACAGTGCCACACAAACAGCAGTGGGAACCCGAGAGCTGTGTTTCGGGCACAAAGCTGCAGCAAGGTTAACAGACAAGCAACACCTTTTCATGATAACAAGAAGCTGAACAATTCCTGCTTAGAACATGCTAGCAGACTATTAACCTCAGGAAAGCAATAAAAGTGTTTAGTGTGTAGCCAAGCAGACAAAAGCCAGCTGCTTAAAACATCTCTTCTGAATGTCTTACACTGCAAAACACATGTAACACAATGTTATGAGACTAAACCTCAAACAGGATGAACAACTGGAGTATCTTCTGGTTACTTCAGAGATTTAAGATCTAATATCTAAGATCTAACATATATAAGAGAGTAAAACATGCTTTCACGCCACTTCATTTCTAAACAAGCTCTTTAATCTTTAGTATATCTGTAGTATAGACAGATATGGTTTCATATATATACACACACACAGCCAAAATTGGTGACCTTTAGCCAATGAAATTCCCAGTAAAGTTTTGGTCTTTGGCACAGAATGAAAATTATCACTGTTGTGTTTTGTTTTGTAGCAGCAGTTTACCTGAATAAACACTGGAAGACTTAGCCCAAGTCGAGCAAGCCAGACCCAGCACAAATTCAGCCCCTGCTTCCTCCCTCCACATGCATAGCACCAATAAGTAAAATTTCCTCATTTTGGAAGACACATAAGGGTGTTACCTTTCTGGACATGGATGATGTCTGGGAAGTTGGCCAAATGCCCCTGATAGAGTGCCAACAGGTCCATCACAGGATCTAGATCCTGCCGGGGCTGATCTGCAAAGAGGTCCCCAATGGCGTCGTAGGCTTCCCCAGTGAAGGCTATGGCTTGGTTGAGGCCTGCCGAGAAGGCCTGCTGGTCCAGCTCAAAGGCTTGACTGAGGCACTTAAAGGAGTGCCCTACCTTCTGGTACTCCTTCTTGAAACCAGTGACTTGCTTGCGGGCAAACTCGTTGGCCGTGTGGTTGAGCTGCAGGGCACTCTCGTCCATCTTCTTCGTGAAGGCTTTGAAGCCGTCCACCTGGCTTTCCACCTCCTGCAGGTCCAGGCCAGCGCTGGGGCCAGCGGGGACACTGATAGTCAGGAAAAAGTTGGCACCCACCATCTCGTCTTTCTCCGCCTTGCGCTTGCCTTGCTTCCAGGCCTTCTCATCTGTGCTGGGACAGGTGAGGAAGTGCTGGAAGGCATCGCACTGGGCCAGTACGGGGTGGCTGCACATATGGTCCATCCACCAGGCCAGGCCTTTGCGGCGCTTGGAGATGAAGTCCTCCTCGAAGCGGCCAGTGGCCTGCTTCTCAGGCAAGTGGGGCACAGAAATGACAGGGAACTTCTCGGCCAGGCGCCCATAGAGCCAGTCAAAGTGCTTGTAGCGGCGGTGCACCTGCTGCCTCGTGTGGCTGGGCACCAGCTTGTAGGCGATGTAGCTCTTCATGCCCTTGAACTTGGTCTGCTTGGTGGGGTCCTCGATGGAGCACTGGAAGGGGTAGGGGTTCTCCTGCCACTCGGGGCCGCGGGGGCCCAGCACCACGCACAGCTTGTCGCCATCCTTGACGAAGCCCGACGCCTCGCCCAGCACGAAGGCCTCGCCGCCCGACTTGACGAAGGTGGAGAAGCGGTTGAGGTTGCGGCTCACCGTGGCCGAGCTCTTGGCGCCGCCGGGCGGGTGCGGGTGCGGGTGGCCGCCTGGGTGGGTGCCGCCACCGCGGGAGCCCAGGGACAGCTCGGAGCGCGTGGACAGGCGGTAGCGGCCGGGGCCGCCGCCGGGTGCTGCCGCCTCGTAGTCGCCGTAGGAGCTGCCCAGGGCACCGGGCTCGTCGGCCACGGTGGAGCTGTCGTCCCAGTCGTCGTCCCAGTCGTCATCGCTGCCCTGGCTCGGCTGGTAGGCGCCGCCGTAGGGCGCG
>VWPW01012135.1:3251-28860 GCA_013389825.1 Crypturellus undulatus | reverse complement strand
TCGCTGCTCCACGACCCTGTGCCAAGGTGGCATGGGCAGGGTGTGCTGCATCCCTGCTCCGCATGGTGGGATCAGGAGGGAAGCGCTGTCCCCACAGGTGCCTGTCCCCACAGAGGCAGCGCCAGNTTCGCTGCTCCACGACCCTGTGCCAAGGCGGCACAGGCAGGGTGTCCTGTCCCTATTCCCAGGGGATTGCTGCATCCCTGCTCCGCACGGCGGGACCGGGAGGGAAGCGCTCCAGGTGCCGGTCTCCTCAGAGGCAGCGCCGTGCTGGCCAAAAGGGCTCTTTGGCTTTGGCAGGGCTAAATAATGTCAGAATGCCAAGTGCGTCACTTCACTTTGTTTTCATGTATTATTTTCATCCTGGCAAAATTGTCTATATATATGTGTGTGTGTGTATGTATATATATATTACATATATAAAACAACAAAAAAACCCACAACTTACAAGTAGTCCTGCAAAGAGGCAAAATCACATTCATTTTCAGCATTTACAGCCTGCGAGGTGCCAAAGTAGAGGGCAACAGGCACTTTTTTTGCTGGACACTGCCCAGCGCTTCCATACAAGCTGCACGGATGGTTTCTTCCAGTGAGACTTTCATCACTCAGGAATGAGGAAACCAGGAAAAATCCTCGTCCTTGGTGTCTATGGGGGCCTTGGCTGCGCTCCGAGGGGCTCCCTTTGGAAGGGGATTGTTGGACTGTGCAGTTCGGCATCCTGCAGTGCATAGGGTGAATCCTCTTCTGTGATGCCAGGGGAAAACTCACACCAACGTCTGCTGTTTTTCGCCTTAGGAAGCGCAGAGGGAGTGTTAACGACTACTAATTCCTGTCACTCTTGGGCGTGCTGCTCCGGATGCTCCATGAGGATGTCGTTCCAGGACACACATGTTGGCTGATCCTGAGGCGCAGCCACAAACATGTGTCTTCGGGAGCAAACAGAAGTGACAAAGTGACACCAGCTTGTGCAGGGGAATTCCCTGGCCGAGTTAAGTGGCAACCCCTTTGCTGGCCGGAGGCTCAAGGCTGCAGGGCTGCCTGTGCCAGCCAGAAGCTGCAGAAAACTTGAAGCCTTCAAAACTGCATTTTGCATGACTGAAAAGCAAGGAAAAGGCGGAGCAGGGCTGTGACCCAGCACACCAGTGAGAGAATAGAGAAGATGCATTGAAGCAAGGAGCTGCACAAACCCTGAGTTATTTTATCCTTCAAAAAGCCCGGGGATGCTGCAAGCATCCAAGAGTTGGGAAAGACTCAGGACCTTGACGGTTCAACACGTTGCTCTGGTCGCACCTTTCCCTGACACCACATGTGCCCACAGGGACCAAACCAGCAGAAAAGTCAAGCCCAACTTGCCCCGTGCTGTTGCTTTGCTCTGTTGGACGCCCAGGGTATCAGAGCGGGCAAGCTCACGGCCAGCCTGGGTTCATTCGGGGATGCTGCGAACCCTCCGGGCTCATCTGGAGCAGAGGACGGATCAAGTGTCTAAAAGAGAGCAGAAGTCACATCACAGACTAAGGTGGTGGGGACACATCCAGCTAAAATCAATCTAAATGCAGGAAAGCTTCTTTGAGGGGGAAGGTTGTTTCCTGACTGGTTACCCAGATGCCTAAAACCACAATCAGCCTTCAAGTAAAAATGAAAAACAAAAAGCTCCCTTGCCCTTCTCTGCAGAGAGCGGCTAGTTCGAGATGCCCCAAGAGCTAAAGTAGGTGGTGGGGATTTCTTTTCTTATCAGACCATGTAAATAAATGCCAATATTCTACACCAAAGACCTCCCAGGAACTAAGTATTATTTATCTTACATTATCTTAAAACTAAACATCTTTGTCACATATACATAATAACAAAGAAACAAATGGCAAAGGAGGAACATGATTTTATTGGTTTTTTTTTTTTTTTCCCAAAGCATTTGCATTATATACCAATTTGTAACAACAGTTTTCACAGTTCACTAGAGACATTGTCACAAGTTTTGCTCATGTGTCCATGGGTAACAGAAGGTACTGCAGCCTCACTGGTTGTTTTAGCTTCATTTATTCCTTGCAACATTGACCATTTTCAAGCCATATCAGGGAAATCCGCTGCTTCAGTGGGAAAAGGCACTTTTAAGGTAAGAGCATTTGAACAGAGAGTCTGCATTGGGTCTCTTTTACATTTTTACATGGTAATTTAAGTGTAGCTACTGGCAAAAAAAAACCCAACATCTCACATATTCATTCCTGTTACCAATTAGTGCATGACAGGACACTTGCTAAGGATTAACAAAAAATTGCCTTTCTTATGTTATCAACATGATTATCTGCTTGTCAGTTATGGGCATTTTGCATCCAAAATATGTGAGAGAGAGACCACACAGCCAACCCATCCAAAACGCTCGGATCTTGGCAACGACTCACATGTCACAGGTATCTCCGTGCTCGGCAGTTTGTAACGCGCCTTGGGTGTCATTCCCACTATGGATTTAGGTCTTTCCGCAGTGTCAATCTCCCGGGAATGCTGCAGTGGCAACGAGGCAGGACCGGGCACGCAGAGACAGCAAAGGGCTGGCACGGAGGGGCCCACTGCTGTAGCCCAGTGCTTTTAACATTAGAAAAATAGCTCTAGGAAAAGGATTGTTTGAAATGATCATTTGGGTGTTTTATCTTCTGCATCCCCACATGTAGCCAGCAATGACCAGGGATAAGCCCAGGCTTATTTTTAGGGGGTAGTCTCTCACAACTGAGCTCTTAAAGGAAGACAAGGCTAAACCAGTCTTTTTTGTTTTGTTTTGTAATTAAGTATATCTGAGGGATTTGGCTTAAATCAGTGTTGCAAGGAATGAGGGCTACTACTCGAACACAAACCATCGTTAGCAACCCTGTCAAAACATTTCACGTCTTCGTTACACTGAAGCAGCAGCTTTGTCGATAAACTGGGCCAGCTTCACATCTCTTCTGGTCAGTCCACCACAGTCGTGGGAAATGAGAGTTATCTGAACCTGTGAAAAAGGAAAGTGAAAGGATTAGAAGAGTTCTCCTAGTCTTGGCCACGTAGGTTGATTGGGAGTTAATCCATGCGCTGAGTGCTCTGCAGCGAGATAGTTTTAGCAAAAAAATAAATGCTCTCAGCAAATAGGGAATTGGAGTCTTGCTGTTTGTGCATTAGAAAATATTGTTGGTTAGTGGGCTTAACAGAACCTGAAGCGGAGAGAAGCTCCCTGCAGAATGAAGCAGACTTGTCCTCTTGGATTTCATCCAGAAAAAAGTGCCCGATTAAATAACCCATTTCAATTCCATGGATCAGCGTCACCAAGAATTCGGTGACGTGGCCCCCTGCATCGGTCTGCTTAGACCGACACACATGATGAGCTGGGCACCTTCTCAAACATTTTACAGAGATTTGGGGAAAAGGAACGAGAGAAAAGGGAAGCCAAGAAAATCATCAAGAGTAGGTGCTCAGGGCTCTGCCCGGTCACCTTTAAACAGAGTGACCACAGGAGTTGGTGTATATTTTGCCAAGCTCCAAAACCAACAGCTCAGCACAATGAAATGAGAAGTATCAGGAAATAAAAATAAGGGGAGAGCAACAACTCCCCTGTACACACCCGCCCGCAGCACCTTTCATTACTGTATCCTTTGTCACCCCTGTAAATACGAGACCACCATCAGTTAAAGAATAGTATAAACAAATTTAATAAGCTGCTACAGTGAGGCTCAGTGGCCCACATTTTTCTAAATATATATATATATATATATATATATATATATATATAATAATAGTAATGAAAAAACAAGTCTAAATTTAGAATTTCAGACTCCCATTTAGGGACTGATCTCCTGCTCCTCTGGTTCATAACTTGTTGCTCAGAGAGGAATTGAAAGTTGTTGAGCGTTCAGTAGCTTCCAAACAGTCATTTATTCAGGTTAAATAAGGAAAGGCTTAAAGAGCTCTATTTAATTCCTAAATCTTGGCCAGAAACATTAAGTGTCAGTCCAAACCATGCAGCTGGTAGCAAATAATTGCAGAGAAGGACGTGGTTCCTGGTGTCTTCTCACCACTGCAAACCCCAGGACCTTGGGGAATATGTGTATTTTACTCATTGGAAGAACCAGAGCTGGAGCACTCCGGAAGAATGTCCAGCAAAGTGGTGAGAACATACACACAGGAAGGAAAGAGAAAAAATATATGGAAATATATAGGAAAAAAAAGGAAAACCAAGACACCAATTCATTCTACCCACGAAGAGAATGGGGCTACCTCTGCAAAAATCATTTTTAAGCAACACATCCTATTCCTTTCACTGTACGTCAGCTAAAAAGATAAAGGTGCAGAGCGTGTGCCACTATGAAAGGGTCTTGGTCTACTTAACTCACAGTGAGTGTAACCAAAGGCGGTGGGTGTATTACCTTGCTGTAGACATTAAACCATTCTGGGTGGTGATTCATCTTCTCTGCTTGCAAAGCGACTCGCGTCATAAAGCCGAAAGCCTAGGAGAGAAGGAGCAAAGACAGAAATAGTCATCCATCCACCAGGATAACTGCCCAAGTTACCCTGGCACTGCCCAATCTGCCCAATTGCACCATCTAAAATCTGGAAAGTCCTAGAGATGCTCCAGAACAGAGAGTCTCATTTTTGTGTGCACGAAGGAGCGTTTCATCTCATGCCACCAAAGCATTTCCTGATGCAGCAACTATCCCCTTCGCGTCCTGGTAAATCATTCTGCTAAATGTTCTTTACTCAGGGATTGAAAGTCACTGCATGGGAGCAATGATTTTACCTCTGACATCCACAAGGTATTTTAGACATCCATCCCAACACCTCATCTCCCGCATCCTTGCCAAGCTGCCGTTTCTAGTTAAGCATCATGGCCCAGCAGTCTTATACTGGACAGACACCAGAAATAATCCTTTCATGTAATTACTTGCTATTTATTTTCCTGGGAGAAGAGAGGCAGCAGGTGGGTTTGGCATTCTGCTTTATGACCTCATATTTTACCCGATTAAGTTAAAATAGACTTCCCAGTCCTCTGCCCCTACCTTCTGCACAACACATTTCTCCAGAAGGCAGGTTTTATCACAGGCTCAAGAAGGAAATAACGGGAGACTCTTGCCAAAATACTTAGAGCAAATGACTACACTACAAAGAAAATGAGGATGTCCGTGCAAATCAAGAGTGTAATTATACTATGGGGCCCAAAGGGCCTCAGTGCCTGAGCAGAACGCCTTAAAGTCAACAGGTTTTGCTCATGTTGTGCTTCATCCATAGGGCACAGGACCTAAATTAATATGCAGAGCAAAAGCCACATTCATCTCTATGGTCTGGTTCATATTACAATACAACAGTCTCATCAAAAACCTAACCGATATAGGTAGTTTCACAGTGCTAATTTACTGAAGAGAACGTATAGAGTCCACATTCCACCAAGTGATGGCCATTTCAAACAAACATGTGGTCAATGAGTAACATATAATGGTTGATAATAGTTTCAGTCTTTTTGCCTCTCACAAATTGCAAAAAGCTTTAAGGGAAAAAAAAAGAATCAGAGTCTGGATGAAGTATGACTTTGTTAGTCGCTTTGCCAGTCAAATGAATGCAAACGTTATAATCAGAGAAAATCATTCCAATGAGGTTTGTCATTTGGAAATCACCAAACTGTCAGCAATTAAAAAGCTTTTTTCTTTGACCCAAGAGCATTCCAAAATTTGGGAAACCTAACTTCCCTTGAAGCTCTCATTTGGTTTAATTTTACTTGGAGTGAACAATTACGCTTAAAAAATTACAAATGTTTCAGCAACAAGCTTTGAAGCCGAAAGCTGCAAGTTGTGCACTAGACGTTAGTGACAAGTTGGAACACATATGTAAGAATAGTTCTGAAACTTATTTTATTTAAACTTTGTTAGAGTTGGCTTAATTGGAGTGATATTTCCCACATTACAGCCTATACACAGAATTGTCCCAAAGGTTTGAAACAGTCAGCAATGGATCTGCAGTTAGACGGCTTTTGTGCAAAAAAAAGCAAGGGAAAAAATAGATCAAATTTATGAAAAATTCACCCCATGACAAAGAATTGGTTTTGGGGGAGAGGCTCCTCCCCAGGACAGGTCATCCTGCTTGTTCCCAAGACCAGAGATGCTGGAGTCTCCAGCTGACTGCGACTGTCACAGCCAGAGCTCTCTGATGTTTATAGTAAGGGATGAAAAAAGGCACATACGTGGTACATGCATCTCGCCCTGCTTTACTCAGGGCAATTCTTTGGCGTTGCAAATTACTCAGAGCAACTTGCTTCTTGTATTTGAGTTTATTTACACACAAAAAGAAAAAAATCTCCCTCTAAGAAAATGAGCTACAGCTCTGCAGAGCAAATTTCACCCGTGCAATCTCCATTAAGGTCCTAAACACTTCCTTTGCCAATTAAATTAATTAGAACGCTATTGTTTATGAATCACCTTTATATTTGTAGAGCCATAACCTTCCTTTTAGAAAATACAATTGGCACTGGAAGGAAAAGATATTTAGGTTTGATTAGCTATGAAAACACTATTATATAAAATCAGTTTGGACATTTCTTCACGTCTTGAAACTCGATCAGTAATTTGGTCTAATTGGTGATCAAGGAAACTATCTTGTGATCAATTAAAGTAATTACCACATTCCGGCAACAAAACCAACCTTAATTTGAGTAGGAGTCTGCACTTCTTCAACTTTAATTAAAAATAATGAAAATTATTAAACAGTCTGCAGTGCAAGATCATTGTCAAGACTGCAGCAGTGGGTAGAGTTTATCAGACCGTCATACATTTCTTGACGGAAGACAAGTACTTTACTTATCACAGTAAGATCCAAAAAATTCTTGACGTTAAATATACTAATGGCGGAGTTTTGTAGCCCCTTGGCCACTAAAGAGAATTTTCCGGATCTTAACTTGAAAAATAGGGCGGAACAGAAGGATTCATACATCTTCCAGAGACCATAAATAAGTGTTTAAAGATGCTCAGTGTATTAAATATATAATACAACATATTCAGCTATTTCAGTAACAGGTATATTAAGTAAATATTTTCAAAATAATCTACCTGGTACTTTGGGGCTATTCAGGCTCAAACAATATCTTTCCCTGTAGGTTAATCCAAATAAGTTCATCACAAACCCAAGCCAAGGAGTAAAGCAAAACCCAGTAAGAAACGAGGCGACAGCAGTAGGAAAAGCACCGAATGGAGCAATCCCGACCAGAGAAGATGCCCTCCTGGACTAGCTAGCAGGTCTTCTCCCTTCGTGTCCTGCAAGACCATCAAAGGAGGAACCAAAACTACAGGTACTTCAGGTGCAACGGCGCCTTAAAATGTTTTTCAAATACTACCAGTCATAGTGTGCCTCCATGGGATGAAAATCAGAGCTACTCTTGGAAGAACAACTTATACTAAGGAAGTGAAAAAAATAAATAAATAAAAACCTGTCATCTTGCTCAAGTAGTCTTTTGGGACTGGTCAAACTGCTTTTTAAAGGGACAAAATACACTGTCACGAATGAGGTTCCATGAAAGTCATGTTTCTTGAAAATGGGAAAAACAGAAGTGAGAGGAATGATGAAATTCCACCCGCCGCTCCGCACGGCACAACGCTTAGCAGTGCCGGGAGCTTCGCAGGATCCCTGGGCTAATCTGCTATTATTCTTCCTTTCACACTTCTTAAGCAAGGAATCAATTCATCTTAATACTTTTTAAACATGCTGCTTTTGTACGGCGCTTGCCAACATTATCTTGATGAGTTATACATCAAAGCAACCCAGGTCGATAAGTCGTGCTAATACATCACCCAACAGCGAGTCCCCAGTGACAGATTACTGCAGTGCATCTCCAGAACGAAGCAGCTGACAATACTTTACACACACAAAAATGAAGATATTCAAGAAAAACAGCTGAGGGGCTCCACAGTATAACTATGCTTTTTATTTATTTGTTTTAAAACGTGTAAATTCTGAAGACAGTACCCAGGCCGCTTCCATCTCCTGCAGCCGTTCAGCCAAGGAAACCATATGCTAATCACAAATACATTAAGTTTCTGCCTCCCATCTGTCATTATAATGCTTGAGGCAGCATTAACCTCGACCCCAGGCAATGTAAGGGCTACCTGTCTTCCCTCCCACACCCATCAGGGCTACACTGGTATCAGTTATCAGCGGGAAATGCATAAATAACTCAAGTTGTAGTGACATTGTCATATGTGACAATAGAGAATTTGGTTTAGCCCGTTTCTTTTCCATTCACCCAAGTAAAAATGATCATCTCTGGGTTCCTCCCAGCAGTTTTGAAGGCTTATCACAAAAATAAACTCAGCTGACCCAGGTTCGGTTCCAAGCAGGAGACTTTTTACATATCTAGCTTGCATTACTACCTAACAGGTAAAAGGAAAAACTCCTTAATGTCAAGCTAAATTGAGGTACCTTTCGTAATGCTACTAGGGGTTAATTTAATCTCATGTCATTTTCTGCTGTGGTCACAAGAAACACCCGAGTGTGCTTTATTTTAACTCCACCAACTCCATTAAAAAATATTTTTACCTTACAGATATGCGAAATCTTCTTATAGAGTCACACTATTAATTTGAAAGCGACAATATGGTTAAAACACAAAAAAGGAGGAATCCCATTGATATTTTAAGAGGTGAGAGCAACGCACAAGGACTGGTATCCAGTCTTAAGAGTTCCCATTTTAGGATTCTCTCCCTTTGGTGTCATTGGTTTCTCTGAACAATCTCCCGGGAAATCGAATCCACGTGGCATTAGACACTGGGTGTCTCTCTTTTTGGCCCTCTCTGGGTTTATATACGACACAAACCAGGGGAGTGTGTTCCGTTGCTCTTCCCCCTGCTCATGTCATTCCAAGAACACTGGGACATTCCTTCCTAAGGATGCCACTAAATCATGTCCTAAAAACCCTCCATCGCCAACCCCTTGGGTGACCTTGCTGCTCTAGGCTGTCCTGAGGGCCTCTCCCTCCGTTCCTCCAGGGCCCAGCTCATCCCACCCCCAGACCACGCTTGGCTTTGGCCAAAACCTTGACATTTTCCCCAAGTTTCCCTACTACCTCCTCTTGTATCTCGTATCTTTTTAGACCGACCATGAATGCATCCAACGCTTCTGTTCTCCTGCTCAGGAGTGGAGGGAAAGGAGGGAAGTGGAATCCTACAGACATATAGACAAGCACCAAGATGCCATTTCTGTCTTAAAAAAGAAACGTGGCGCCACAAAAAACAAACAGAAAAACCCTACAACTTCCAACTTAATTGTCCACATTCTTCTGAATTTACAACAACCTTTCAGAAAACCGGCGCTGGCAGCTCGCACCCCACACACGTATCCGCACGCATCCTTTGTGACAAAACGAAGCATCACTTTGCCCTTCAAAATTAAGTTACCTATTTACTTGCTTAAAAAACGGGTTTCCTATTACAGCTGCAAACTCCAAACTGCGACTTACATGTTAGATCTGCCACAGTGTTTGAAAACCTTCACACTATGTTCTACCAGAAAAAGGCTGTTTCTGTCTTGCAACGCTTGTTTACAATTATGTCAGTGAAGAAACTAGCTAGCCAGCTCTATATCAAACATTTTTGACAGCAAAAGCACAAACACTGATCTATTCTAAGTAGCTTGCCACTCTATGTAATCTTGGAAGAGGCATTCTTGCCTTTGATTCTGAAAATGTTTATATTTCATACATTATGCAAATAGTTTTTATATATTAAGAAATAATGCAAGCAAAGCTCAAGTTAAATTAAATTCTTCAACAATAACTTTGCCAAAGCACTGATTTTCCTATAAAAAAAATTATTCCAATTTGTTGATCTTACACTGGATGAAACATACTGTAACAATCTTCATAATTTATGTCCTGTTGGGACACTATGATTTAAAGTAACATAATACAGACCCGCATCACTGCTAATCTAAACCACCTGACCAGATAAACAACAGTTTCCCCTTCCCTCTTCACTGAGGGTATTTCTGTTTATTGTCATATGATTTACCAATTTGAAGAACACGCAGAGTAAGTGGAGGCAAAGGGAACTGGAGCTCTGAGGCCTTTCCCAAAACGGGGTGTTTTCTCACACAGGTACCGGGATAATGTCAAGAGCTGCAGGAGATGACAGAGGCAATTCCAGGAATTCTGTCCTTGGGAAAAAGCCCGGGCTGTTTGGAGAGAAGGAAAGTTGAAACTGGTTCTGCGCAATCACGACCAGGGACAGCACAAGAAGCTCAATGGCTCCACTGCTGCTCAAGATACATTTCTCCCAAGTAAGTTTGGGCCAAAGGTTTTATCTCCCAAATTCCACAGGGATGACAGGGTTATCCCAAGACAGGTGTAATCATAACGTGCCCCATACAAGACTCAACAGGTCTGAAACAAGGACAATTTTTCTGTTAAGACGGAAGGATATGAAGAGTCAATACAAAAAAGCAACTAATAGGAAGGTATAACGAGTTTTGACCCACGCTTAAATCCTGCTTCCTTGGTTTGGTTAATCTACCCCTCACACTCACTCATGTGCAAAATACACTCAAGGGCAACCTGCACGGTAAGTCTCACCTTTCCCTTTTCTAACTCTGCTTTTACCAGTATTTTCATAGCTCCTGAATTCAGACTTATTTTTCTATTAGTGGTGATAATATGATAAAATGTGTTACACCTATTACCTTCTTCCTCCTCATTTTTACTTTTCCAGCAGCCTCTGTGTTATCTGAGGATCATTTTCCCTATTCTCATTTTTATTGCAATAAGTGATTGCACCTGGATTTCATGAGCAGAAAGCAGATAATACGCCCTGTGATTCAATGAACAGATTCCACGTCCAGTTTAATCATCTGTACCACCAAAAAGATTTATAAGCTCAATTGAACAAAGTCAGAGAACACGGAGATGTCGTAAACCAGCACAAAAACCTCTTTCTGCTAGTGATAAAAGTTTCAAACCATCTAAGCCCCACCTTATGAGAAGAGATATTCCTTTGCTTATAAGCATATAAAAATAATTACGGATGCCTGTAAAGACTTATGCAAAAATAAGTAAAGGTCCTAAATTTAAAGGTGCAGCTAAAGCTCGAACAAGGTCCCAGGAGCCCCTAACAAGGGGTCTCCTCTAAGGCACCATCTGCTCTGCAGCGGCTGCAGCATCCACGGGGCAGCTTCATGTTGTGCCTCCCCAGCCTGCCCTTACTGCCGTTTTTGTCAATATATAAATAAAATAGAAATAAAAATAAATAAAATATAAACTTTATAATAGATATCCATATGTCAACTTTTTAGAAAAGTACCTGAAATATTTTTTTCACCTTCAAGCTCTAGGAAAATGCATCCCCGTAACACTATTTATTCAAAATTAGCTTCGATCAGGTTTTAAATATCTCTGTTGACTTTTATCAAGCTACACTTGCCCTTGTCCTTTATAGTACTCTTATTCAACACAACAAAAAAAAGGCAGAAAATAATGACAGTTTTCTGGATTGAACTTGGGCACAGAAGAAATCCTCCAGCCCCACGGTCCGATAAAAATTGCCCTCCTCCTCTCAAGCCATTTCCTTACGCTCAAAAATGAAATAAAAAGGTTGCACTTAGGAGGTTTACACCAAATAAAATAGCTATTTAAAGGAACATGATTTTTTTAAAATGAGCTTTTTGCACCCTACCTAAAAACATTAAACAACACAGTGAAGCCCCCATTAACCGAGCACCTGCTAAAGCAATCAGTCATTTAAAATAATAAACTCTCCTGGCCATGCAACTGAAAGAACAATGATAATTTCACTTGTTAAAGTAAATGCTCGGCCCAGCAAATCCAAACTCTAGCTGTACTGTAATAAAGTCCTCAAACAAAACACTATAAAAATAAACTAGTAATAAGATGCAGTTAGTTCTCATTGTAGCCTTTGGAATTCATGCACCTGAATCTTCTGTTAAGTCACTCTACTCACCTATAGGCTTCATATTGCACAAATATTCTGGCACTTGGATGTTAAAACATCCTTGATCACAGTTCTAGCCTATAGGATAAAGCTATTGGAAATTGGACCAAATGCGAATTAATTTAAGCGAATGCTTAACTTCAAAAATGTGTTCAAATCCTCTGACTTTTATAGCACTCAGGTGTTTTCTTGAATAGAAAGCTCTGCGAACTGGCTCAGAAGAACAGGGAAGTTCATTATCCATTACACCACATTTTCGATAAAACGGACTTGGCCATGGCAGAAACGCTGCTATTTTTCCAAAGCGTCTTTTGACTTGTACACAAAGGAATGATTTCATTCTGTAGATATGAAAATGAAGTTCACATGCCACGCGTGTTGCTGATAACCTATGGAGCACTTGGACAAAATTCTCCCTATTCTTCTGGCCAAAATTACACATGCTACCAGTTTAATATCCAAAATATTCTCTGCTGAGTATCTAAGGGCAATCGCATCCTGCCTCTGATAATCCTCTAAATCTCAACCATTTATGATCCTAAGAAAACATCAAAGAGTGATAAGAGAGCCATTGCTTTATGATGGATTAAGGGAAGAAGCGGCTGGTCCCATGATCATTTCACATCTCTGCCTGTCCTCTTACCACTAGGCTGAGCCTTTTCGTTTTGTTTTTTAAAAAAACAGATAGAGCACAAGGTCAACAACTCAAGCACACAACAGAGGAATCACTGAGGATGGAGATGTGAGGACCTCAGAGAGGTGCTCTAATGGCCTTGTGGCCAAGCCAGAAGCCAAAGAAAATCTAACATTAGCAGTGTGTGCTCTGAGGAAGACATATGGCAGGGAGGCAGCCAGGGAAGCACTGCATTCTATCAAGAGCTGAAGACATTGCATGAGATGGCCAGGATCACCCTTGCAAAGGTTGGTATCTCTTCAGCAGGTTAGATATGCGTGCAGTGACCTCAGCAGGAGCTTCACGGGGGCCAGCTTCCTACATGACACTTGGATGTGAAGGATATCGGGACACCAGAGCTCCTCTGGGCAAGCCGCACCACTTTGTACACGGGGGCATCCTGCAGTGGGTAGATGGGTTCACACAGCAGCCAAACCCTCATTCTTAGCTCTCCAGTCAATGTGCAATTTCCTTCAGAAATACAAATGAGTATAGTGTGAAGTCAGGGAAACCCTTTGTATGCCTCTGTTTTTATTTTTCTAAGATGAGGCATTAAAGGAAACATGCATAAACACAACCCCTGAGCTGGGGGAGCTTAGAGGAGTTTTGCACGTCTTGGTAATACGCAAGCGCATATTTAACTGCGTTTTGTTACTCCCATTGCAACATGATGAAAAATCACACCCGAGCACGAAATGAACCAGGACCTTTCCCTGTGCACCAAGGAATATGAAACATTTTCCTATAAAGCACCCTGAGCCATAAATAAGCAGAACGGGGTGGTGCTGACTCAGCACTGCCAGGGCCAGGCGTTAGCTCCCGGCTCCTCACTGCACGCCAAGTTCTTTAGCAAAAGATTGTGAAAAACCCTCAAAAGCAGCACCTCGGGTTTTCCACAACACCAGCAACTCTTCATCCGAGCCCAACAAAATTCAGGGAAGAAAACGGCAAATGGCGAGAAAGGCAGAAAGAGGAGGAAGAGGAGGAGGAGAAAGGGAGGTTCTCCCCCAACAACCTAGTTGAGGCTGGTTTACAGGTTTATGAAAGACGAATGAAAAATTATACTCACATCACACTGATAAACTGTGGGGCTGCCAGTGGCTTTTCAGAGCAGATGTAACATTTTAGCAAATGTGATTGTTTGTGAAAGAAATAATTCTGATCAAAAACGAAATTGCAGCCAGCCCAAGCGCTGCACTTTGTCACTCTAATCCAGCCTGACAGGAAGCAGTAAGTGGAGATTCCTACTGTGAAAGGAGCAGATGTGAAAGGTCAGCGTTGGCCTGGAACTTCAAACCCGTTAACGTGTAAAACAGTGTGCATTAAAGCCCGAAACAGCTACCCGCCGGATTAACGGATGTCCGCTAAGCGGGTTTGATGTGCTTTTGGCAAGTAATGGTTAATTTTTAAATAGGCGCATTGTAATTTTACTTTATTTTATTCTACCAGCCCGGGTCCATTTTTAATTACAATTGCAGAGTATAATATCCTAAAGTGTGTTTCTCTGCCTTGCATTTTTGGAGGGGGACTACTAGAAAGTGAGAACTGCTGGGGTTCTTTACGGTTTTTAAATGGAGTCGGGCTCTATTCCAACTGCAAGAGGAGGCAAGAGGTTAAACAGAATCAAGCTGTAGAGATGTGCTCTGCACATCTATATCAGCATCTTTCCCGTGCCCCCATACAAATAAATTTTAATGCATAAAGTTACAAGGCATGAGGTTTCCTGGACTGAAAAGGTAAAAGAAATTGTACAAAGTGGCCATCTTTACAAAAGGCAACATAAATCTTATTTACATTTTCCCAAATGAAGTGGTCCAGTGGAATGCAAAACCATTACCACATTTGCCATAGCTCGTGTAAGAAAGAGTCCAAACTTTAGCTAAAATCAGCTGACCTGCTCACGTCTGCTGCAGTCTGCCTGCACGGCTGATATACAGTTTGTCCAGTTTAACCCAAACAGAGTGAATAATCATTATAAATTCATTTGTGCATTACATATCGCTGAAAGGAAAAGAATTTCTCCCCCTCAAATCTGCAAAAATGCTTGTGAAATCCAAAGGGCATTGAAAAATAATTTATTTTTATTCAGATTAACGCACAAAATAAGCATAAGGCAAATGCTGTCATATTTTTTACTCAAGTGATAATAAATCCATCTTTTAGGGAAAGCATTTGCAGTGCAGCCAACTGGAGAGCGGCCCAAAGATCTCTTGGACAGCCTGAAGCTTAAACCTACACACCCTGGGTCTCTACCATGTGCCATACTCGGCAACGGGAGATGCAGTTTCCCCTGTAAACTGCCAACAAGGCACAGAAAGAATTTTGAGGAGAAACAGGGTTTTGCTCATCAATAAAATTACTGTTCCTCATCAGAGCAAAAGTCATAAGAAACAATAAACCAAATGGGGCTTCTACAACACCTAGGAAGGGGCATCTTGGATTTCACCTCTGCTTCATCCTACAGTGATCCTACAGAGACCAAAGAGGAAGAGGAGGAGGAACCACAACTCGCCACCTGCCTAACTTTTATCTGGCAGAAGTTTCTGATACACATTATAAAAGCAAAGGTTTAAGGAGCTGGAAGATAAAGCAGTGGTTCTCTAGGAGTGCAGAAGAATTAAATGGGGACATATCTGAGTAAAACAGGCATAACTGGCTTGCTGTTAAAGCAAAGCAGGTTTTATAGTAATATAGTTGCCCAGATATATGAAGAAAGGCTAAACTTTAAACTACTGGCTACTGATGAGCTAAGGTACCTACGTTTAAAATAGGGAAAATGTAGGTAAACATAAAGCATCAGAGCAGAAGTGTTTTGGAGCACAGACTGACTTGAATGTGCTCTTGAACCCCGCCACCACACTGGCCATGAGAAGAAAATAAATCCAGTGTTTCCCAGTGCCAAGCACTTCACTTCTACCTTGATGCAAACAGATTAAATATTTCCATCACAACGAGCTTTCTAGCTCTGCAGCATTTCTCAGCAGCAGTAAAATAATGCTGGTTGCCAGTTCGCTGGAATCATTACTGGAAAGGGGCTATGCAGACCTGGCCACCACTGTCACCTCCTCCTCCTTTAAAGCCCGGGAAGGAGGACCTGAAGCTTCCAAAGGAGCCACCTCCTCGGGAGCTGGGTTGAGTTTGGAGCTCGCTGGCCTCGGAGCCGCTGCCATGGCAGGAGGTGGAGGGCAGCCAGGCCCTGCAGCTGCATCTTGACCCGCACGACCTCCCGACTCAGAGGCAAGAGGGTTATTTACTAAGTCAATCACTAATATAAACTTGAGGAAGGTGTGATCATCTAGGAATAATAATATATTTTTTACTACACTAAGTTCTGAGCCAGCGGAGCCAGCTCATTCACTCCGGTTTAGCCCATGAGCTAACCTCAGCGAGTCCTCAAAATTTCACTATCAGTTTCTAATAAAAGGGAAACGTCAACAGGCAGATAGGCCAGAAATTCATTATTTTCAGATACAAAGATTTTCTCAACTCTGTAAACCCACTCATAAATAATTCTGATTTATTGTAAATCGGTTATTGTATTCATAAACGTGGGGAAGTTAGTGAACAACGTTAACTACCAACAGAAATACTTTCATAACGTTGCAGGTGCACAAATCACAGCATATGAGAGAGGACTCAAAGGATAATGGAAAACGAAGCAGTTTAGGAAAGACTATATGAAAAACAGCACTTACCGAGATGGATAAAAATAAAATCAATTCTTTTCATTCAACAGGTAATATAACATAAAAGTCTAAAAAGAGAGAGCAAGCAAACATTACATTAAATATAAAAAAAGTGCCCCAAACAAATGAAAATGGGTTTGTCGATTGGGTAGCCCAACTGACAATAACAGACTCGCGTTGCTCTTGCTTTGAGGTTAAACAAAAGCGACATAAGCTACACCTGAAACCAATCAGTACGGAGGCTTTGAGAAGATTCACACGCGAGGACTAAATTTGTCACAAATGGGTTGGTTTCCGATCCTAATGTAGCCAACTTGCTTTATTCTGACCTCCATTTAACAAATCAACTTAATGGGCACTGGGAGTGCTATAAAACTTAACAATGGAGTGATTTTAACTTTTAAAATATAGTTATGAAGCAAAATGTTGGAGAGCTCCTTCAATACTGGAAATCAAATTAAATCTAGACATTTTTTAACAGTCTTGACAGATATAATCCTAGTTACCATGTAAATTTATGGTAAGCTGCTGTGATATTAGCCACAGGTGCTACTTTTAATATATGGCCCGCATCTGGCTGGGAATAAAGTTTCTCCGAGGACTGAAAATGACCTCACTATCAGACAATGGAGAAGAAAAAAAAACAAGACCACTGTGGCATATAAAAAGCTGGAGATGTGGTCCACAACAGAATATTTTAAATAAAATTCATTTCAACTCTGCAGACTGTAGGTTAAAGGATATTATGTTTTCAATGCGCAAAAGGCGTGGACATGTTTGGGCCCAACAGCCAAAAGATTAAGTATATAAAACAGCAATGAAACTCACTGCCTACGCATATAAAAACAAATTTTCCGATCTTTGATCAACGTACGGGACAAAGAGACGTGCTGGGGTTGGAAAAGGAAGTTTTGACACAGATTATATTCACAGTGTTATTGCACAGAGCTGAAGTGACTGCAGTAACCAGCCCAGCACTAACTCCACGGAATCTGCGCCCGCTGCTCCAGCTCCATAGGGCAAGCGTGATGAATGGTCCCAAAGAGCTTTGCGGGGTAAAGGTACCTAAAGACAAGGACCCAGGCAAGGGATTTTCACCAAGTAAGGCGATTAAAACAAATCAAGAATTTCACTGCATATCCTACCAAATTAGTCTGGCTATATAACCATATTATAACCATGATATACAACCACAGCCAATTTAAAGGGACAAAACAGAGGGTAGGTCTTCCTATGGCTGAAGGAAAATAGCTGGCATTGCAATGAGGAAAAAAAGGTATGTATTATTCTTTATAGCACTGTGTTCTGTTGGAGTTTACTCTAGAGTTTATTCTGGATGTCAAGGGAAACAGCTAGTAAATCAGGAGGAAAATGCAAAGTGAGAATAATTATTTAACAGTGATAGATTTTTTGCACATCCCTTTCAAAATAAGTTCTCAAAAAAAGAAGTTTCCCTGCTCATTACAAAACAGGGGTGCTTTGATTCTCACTATGCAAAGTTCTCCAGAGCATTTCCTTACTACCCTTGCTGCTCATCTTCCACCTGTGTCCCGTGTCACCAAAAATACTGAAAATAAATTGAAAAAGAACTCTTAGAAGTTTAAAGCACTTGATTTCCTGTCATTTTCTAAAATGACATTAGAGGTCTTATACACCTATGCAAATATTCTGGGCTTTTTTTAAATACTCTAGATGAAATTATAAAAGCTTTCAATTCAAAATTATCCCATAACAGAAAGCAGCTGTAATTACTGAACCTGCTCATCAGCAAACATGCCCACTTTTTTAACGCTGTAACCACATTTTCTGCTTTTGTAGATTAACAGAGGAAATGCAATCACACAGGCAGTTGCCCTCTAAAGCCTCTGGTCAAAATCAACCAAGTTTGACAAGAGCCACGGAAGTTTCAAAGCTCCGATGTTCCTGCTTGGTGACCATTAGAGCAGGAGCCCAAGTGTGGGCTCAGCCCTGCTCTCCTCTGCCAGCAAACCAGCTTCTACAGGGCTTGGAGATGCTCATCCATGTTCTGCCTCCTGCCACCTCGGAGTCTGGATGAAGCTGCAGAAACATTGCGAGAGAGAAGAGCTGGAGTTATCTGAGCAGTGACAAAGAGCGACAGGGGGATGAACGCCTAGAAATCCACATTTCCTTGCTCTCAGAGGGCTTTTCTGTGTTCTGCTGCTTCCTTATCACTGTTAGGTCTGTCCATACAACCCCAGCAAGAAGCTAATGGGATTGGCCAGGAAAAGAAAGAAGAAAAAAAAAAAAAAGCTCCATGATCAAAGCAAGAAAAAAAGATCACCAATTTTTGAGTTACCTGTAAGGACAATTTGTAAGAAGGGGCAGGTAAAGTTTTTTTCAGCAGAAATTCCGGATTTTAGGCCAAGTCTGTCTCCTTCGCATGATCACCCCTGAAGTTTAGTGAGGTGGAATACTGAGAAAATTCCAGATATAGGTCAGGACACAAACGTGTTCAGTAATTCTATCATCCCCTGATTACTGACTTTCATACACTTGTCCAGTCTGCACTTCCCTTTCTGAATCTCAGAACTATAATTAGTAAAACTTACTGGTACAGTTGGAAAGTGCCGATTATATTTCTATCCTGGCTCTGGATTTAGCTCTGGCAGACTGGAAACAAACTGCCTGCTCTTTAGTTGGAAGATCAGCATGTTGTTGCAGTTGCGCAGAAACAGTAGCTAACAGGCTTTAAAACATGTCTTTTTGGTGATACAAAGTAGCCTAAATGCCCTGATTGCTTTTTTCTTCTTCCCCTTTCCCACAACAGGGGAAGATCTTTCCCCCAGGAGGTCTTAAAAGCCAGATCCTCAGATCTCTCTTCTCTGCCAGTTCCCAGAGGAGTAACCGAGGGAAAACACAAGAGGAAAAGGGGCTGCAATCCTTGCCCTGGGTTTGGCTGCCTTGCTGCAGGCAATGGCTAGAGAAAGTCCACCTGCAGACAAGAAAAATAGACTATTAAATAAACTCTGATGTTGCTGTGAAGTTTATGGTGGCTCCTCTTCCCCCAGAACCATCTCGGGGTTATGAGATCTGCTGGGGACCGGTCCAGGCCCATCCTCTCCCAGTTCTCACCCTCAAAGTCAGACTCTGATGAAGCAAAAAGCTCTTCAAGAGCATCCAGAACCCGCTCACAGCGGCTGAGCTCCAGGGCTACATCGTGGAGTGGGGGACGCTCAGCACTGAGGCTGCCTTTGCCAGGACAGCAGGACAAGAACATGCCAGGCACCCGCTGCAACACAATAACCAAGGACTTCACACGGGGACTTCAAACCCTTTCCAACTTGTTTGAGAGAACTAGATCCCAAAAGCCCATTTTCATGAAAATGTACCTCCAGAATAACAAACAGCATCAGCAGTTTTAAGCTCTGTGTTGCAAAATAATTCTGTAAGCCAGAAGTGTCATTAGGTTGTCAGTGACTAAGAAGGCAGCCCATTTCTGATCGCTTTTAACCAAGCTAATCTCAGCCTGAAAGCTTCAGGAATCTAAATAACTCTCATTTCACAGAAGTTTCATTTCATTCTCATGCTGAAAATAATATACATAAACCAAGTTCATGTCTACACATTTGCATGACTTTATATTAAAAGTTGTGTTTATATTCTTAACATCTGTTGACATATACAGACTTTGTAAACCTGGCATAGATTTTAAAGACACAGAATTTTCCATGCATCATGAACATTATCTGTGAGAAGCAATAAAAAAGCAATGAATACATTAATCATACCAATATCATCTGCAAAACATAAATCTGAAATACCTTTCATGTCAGCTCGACTTTTTTTTTTTTTTTTTTTACACACCTGATTTTATGCCATCTGTAAAAGTGCAGAATGAAGATCACTGAGGAAATTATATTTCTCAGTTTCTGACTTTTACTGAATACTCACCCTTTAAATACTGTAAACAGAAGATTTATTGCATGAAATAAAAGAAGCCATACCTAGAAGTTTGCTCTTTTCATTACAAGACTAAACTCTCCCATACTACAAAGCAGGCAAATAGCTCTAGCTTTGTCATGTGTTCCCTGAGTTGTAATAAACATTATTTACTTAAGAGTATTATGACTTCAAGTAAGCTTACACATGCATCAATTCATTTCAATTCATTTCCAGCTCCAATTTCCAAAAAGGCAAATACTTGCTCTCTACCACCCAGCTCTGAGTATCCTAGCTGGAAATCACACATTAAGCTCTTCCCTAGGATTGCAACACCACAAACAGCTTCCACCCTTTGCAACTGCAAATGATGGCATCTCATCTGTTTTCTTAAAAAAAAAATAAAATTAAAAAAAAAAGTGATATTCTGCCTTCAGATATTCACAAATAACCTTGATCCCAATTAGAGCTACAGAGAGAATCTGCTCTCTGCTTGTCTTCCCTGCTGGATGCTGGATTTCGTGTTGCCATGAAAATGTTAAATTCTGAAGTCAACTCCCAACTTCTGCTCACACCATTCTCATGTTCTTCCTTAAAAACAAGGAATGTGAGGGCGAGCTAGAAGGGCACACAGACTGTACCAATCCCTGCCAGCCAATAAAGTGGCTTGTTTTTTGTGACTACCATTTCTAAGGGGATATGTACTGGAAGTATAAACATCTACTGCTGCTTAACCACTTACTAATATGTGTATTTAAATAAACATAATTGCCTATACATGCATGTTTATTAATCTTCAAGTTAGAAAGACATATGAATACCTATGTAATTTGTAAGACAAATCTACTAGAGTCAAAAGAAAAAGAAAAACCCAAAAGCAAAGAAGAAATGGCCGAAGCAATGGATTTTCCAGCTACCTGCTGGCAGGGTACACTGATTTGCTGATTTCTCTCTTGATACATCTGCCAGGACAATAAGGCATCTGATCAAAGTGATTTAGCATATTTAGAGTATGCAAAAAATATTTTCTATTAACTCTTAAAAAAACCTATTTCTAGCCTGTTAAAGCAGCTGGCCCTGTCAGAGACACGTTTTCATGAATATGAGCCCAAAGGATGAAATCTCAGGTCCTCTTCCACGGGTTTCTTTTATCTTATTAAGGTCAAACCTGCCACTCTCTCTTGATTCTTCCAGTTCTCCTGGCTGCCTTCACGTGTCACCAAAGTTTCATGTGAGCTTCCTCTCCTGGGCTCAGCTCCTTCACAGCCCCATGATTTGTTATACGATACGGTTTAATTTGTTCTATATTAACTTTCAGGTTTAAAGTGCAATCCAGGAACAAAACGCACCGAGGACTCTGTGCTCTCTGGAACAGCCCTGTCCTGCTTATGGGCTCAGTTTTGTTTTTTTCTGATCCTTTCACCTTGCTCAGAAGGGCCTGGGAGCACTTCTCACCTTCCCTCTACTTGTCTGGGCTTCCCTTACTATGACACTACTATGAGAAATAGCAAAGAGAAAGAGTCAGCATTGCAAATCATTGTTTATCTAGCTTACTATTGATTTCCTAAAACATAGCCGAGCTTAAAGCATAGCCATGTAAATAAACAGTTCACAGCTCACTCAGTCCCTACATACAGCAACAAATACCAGTCTGGGGTTCTGCTGTGTCCTTCCAGCAGTGGAGGAAGGACCACCTTACCTGAGCAAGTCACTTTAATGAAACACTATTTCCCCTCACACCTGGGAATGCACCACTTACAAAAAATAAATAGAGTGGGAATTGCTTTCTTTCACTTCCCTATACAGGCTGCTTTCCAATACTGTAGATGCTAGAGAAGTAAATAGGATTCACTCATAACATATTTCATTGTTACTTCAGCCAGAAAATCAGAAAAAGAAACTTGAAAATATCTGAATTTAAGGCACAGGACCAAAGGGAAAACCAGCATCAGAGATAAGACACATCAGAGCAAACTTTCAGAAGAGGCCAGCACACAAATATAATTGAAATGGTAACCACACACTATAAGTATTCATCTTATGGCAGTAAATCCTTAAATCTGAACCTAAACATGTTAAATAGACTATCTATATGAAAGATGTAAACACATATTATTCTTAATTTTAGTTCTGGGGAGAAGGTTGCTCTTCTTACACTTACCCATCCTTTTTCTGCTGCTTACCAGACAAAAATGAATCACACTATCCAACAAATAAGTTTTCTATTATTAATCTAGCAGTGCTAATAATTATATGAAAAAAATCAGAATCAAATATTATTTGTCTAACGCTACAGTACCAATCCTGACCTTGACCTCAATATTATAATTAAAAAAATGTGATATTAGAATATATCTAGCACACAAATACAAAATGGAATTTATTTACTCCATCTAGGAAGATCAGAATCAGAGAACAATCCACCTAGGCAAATCCAACAGTGCTTGGCCTCAACAAGACACTCCCAAATTTCTGAATATAAATATTTTCCCATCAAGATCACATGGAAATTAAACTAATTATGTTTCCTTTATATTAACAGTGGCAAATAACAATAATTACCTGATTAAAATTTTTGAAATTGAACTCTTTGTAGATGGCATCTCTTTCGCCTAGCTCAGACCAGCCTGAAGCTTTAAGATCCAGTAAAACTTGGTTCCTTTCCTCTGTTGTCAACCAGTGAGACTGTGAAGACTGGTAAGGAGAAGAAAAAAAAAAAAGAAAATAAGAAACATTCCACAAGTGAGGCTGAAGTGCTATTTTATACAACACTAAGAAAACCACATGGTGAAATTGTGGTTATGTATTGTAGAAAAGTAAATGTTCAAAAAATAAGAGGCGTAAAAAAAAAAAAATCACTATGATTCATTAGTTTTGACAATTTCTCAGACCAGCATAATTAAGTTTACTTGAAACAACCAAGAAACACTAATTCTGTTTGGTCCCTTGAGCTTGGCTATATGTTTTTGCACTGAATTGCAGATGAGTGATTTACTCTTACAAAACCAAACACGGACACCAGCACACCTGCAGCTACAGTCTGTTCACCTGAATTAACCACTTGCTGTAACACTTGAATTAATTTCCATATATTTATTTTGCCATGTAAATAACATTATTTACATTGTGCACGGAATGTACAATTATAAGAGGCTAGAGGGATCTATCGGGGAATATCTATATTTTAAAAGACAGAAAAAAAACATAAAATATGAGATTGCATTAAAGATAACTTTACTCAGGAGTAGTAAAATATAAAATAGATTTACAAATAGCATGCAGTACAGAAGTCTAAAAGCAACTGAAAGGTATTTTCTCTCACTGATAACACCCCCAAAAAAAAGACAATACAAATACATGCAGCTGTGAGTTATTAATACAAGCACTAGACTCTATAACAGCACTCATACCTAGGTCCAATTTTAAGCAAAATGAGTCCTTCAAAATCCAAGGGGAGAACAGACTTAGCAGATAATACCATCTGCTTAAACATCATAATCAGTGTCTAAAAAGAGACCTGAAGATAGAAGGGACTATAGGTTATTTCAAAAAGGTCTGATATTTTTTCCTAGCACCTGAGATAAAACATCCAAGTGACTAGCTACAGACTGCCTATTCTAACAGACCGGTCTCAAATTGACTCTATAAATGTAATGATTTAACAGGATGATGTTTTCTCATCAAAAATTCAGTTTATCTGGCCTTTATGAATGTGAACAGGCTATCCTAACCACGTAAGCCCTTATGAAAGTCACTGAGCGCTTTGGCACCAGGACTTCAATAACACACGAGAGGTCTGCAGATATCAGCAGCAAAGCTCTTCTGTTCAAACCTGTGTCTTTTGCCTTTTTTTGGACAGTTGCATGTGCAGTTATTTCATTAGAGAAGTGTGTGTCTGACCTCCTGCCACTTTCCTGCACTTACAAAGGGATCTGGCCGTTCTAATGGGCACAATTAGCGTTTCCACGAGTGCGGCTCGGGCTGAGCCCCTCTGCCACCAGATGGTGCTGCACGCCAAAGCTAACCCAGCCTTAGAATATTAAATTATTAAATATTCGAGACAATATTAAAATATAAAACTAGCAAATATTTGATGCAATATTAAAATATTAAAATATTTAACGCAGTGTTAACATAAAGCACATGTTAATGCAATTAATTCTAGCTGAGCAAAAGCCTTTAGGATTACTTTTTATTACCAAACCTTTATCTTGCAGGAGTAGCAAATGCATAAGCACTGCTGAGGAGCAGTCAAATGAAGCCTCTGCAATTTCCAAGAAGCAAAGTTTTCATTAATAATAAGGGGAAAAAATAAGGGAAGTCACTCCAATAGCAACACTTAAAGGGGTTATGTTCAATAGAGCACAGACATCCTAACAGGGAGATTTTTCTGTCCCCAAACTGACCTAATTTAGGCCCTTTACTCTTCAGAATTAACACTGCAGGCCTGCAAGAATAGAGCGGGTTTTTGATGTCAAACGTGTATTGCCATCATGACACTTTGCAAGTTAAATGTGAAAAAAAAAGAAAAAAGAAATTCTATTATTTAATTTGCTGAGAGATAAAATCAGTAGGTGATTTAAGAAAATTCTGGGAGGTTTTGTTTCAGGTAGCAAAGTGCAGGATTTGGGCCAGGAATGGGTGCAAGGTTCACGCTCCTGCTCATCATCAGCAGTTTTGTTGGGTCAGTTTAAACATTTCGGTCACCTTCCGGAGGCCCTGCTTAGGCCACAGAAGGCAAAGAGACAGTTTGGTGGTTTAAAATTAAATTGTGTATTTCTTTATATTAATAGGGAGATTGAGCTTGACTTTGACCTCGGAACAGAGCGTGTGGGGAAGCAGTCAAAGGGGAAAAAAAAAGAAATCTTAAATCTTAATGGGGATATCTGAGTGCGGAATATTTGGTGTTTAGGGGCAAGATATGAACTCTGCATATACATGTAGGCACTAGTTCACGTAAAATATATATAACATATGCATATATATGTATATTTATGTATATTTACACACATACCTGCACAGAAGAGCTTTGCCTTAGATATCTACAGACCTTCAATGCGTTATTGGATTCCTGATGCAAAACTGCTCAGTTCAAATCATCTCTTTGTATCGATACCTATCCATAGATATCTTACACACATATTTATATATATAAATAAATTACAAAATAAATATACGTACAGGGCTATATGCATACACCACACACACACATACACGCATAAAAAAAAGATAATAAAAATCATCAAATCGGAATTTCTCTGCTCGGCCTTGGCTGGAATGAGACAGTTTTTTGGGGGAAAAGGTCTCGGTTTCAGGGTCCGCGGGTCGTGTGGAGGCCGCCCCGCCACCCGCGCGGCCCCCCTCACCATGGCCGCCGCCCGCCGCGCTCCCAGCAGCGCCCGCCGCAACGCGGC
>VWPW01012134.1:0-14094 GCA_013389825.1 Crypturellus undulatus | reverse complement strand
GACGCTGCGCGGGCGGCGGGAGGCACCGGAGCGGCCGGCGGAGGTGGGTGCGCGCGGGGCGGCGGCGCCCCCGGGCCCGGCGGCTCTAACGTGGGTAGAAGAGAGCAGCGAGCGGCGGGGGAGCCCCGGGCAGCCCCTGCTGCTCCCCGTTACGGAACGGAGCCCGGGGAAGCTCCATCCGCTCCGGGACCCGCTCCCCGTTACGGAACGGAGCCCGGGGAAGCTCCATCCGCTCCGGGACCTGCTCCCGGCTCAGGAGCGGCTCCCGGGGGCGGCAGGGGCTGCTCCTCGCTCACCGTCTCTTGCAGATGCTGCTGGCGGCCCGGGGGGTCCCGGGGCTGCGGCCCCGTGTGGCCGCCCGCGGCTCTGGTCCGAGTTCCTGCGGGAGCCGCTGCACCCGCGCAGCCTCCTGGTGCTGCCGCAGTTCAACCACGACGGGTGCGCGGGGGGGGACAGCGGGCGCCGTCCCCAGGGTGACAGCGGTGCCGTGCGGGGCCGGGGCCACGCCAGAGCGGCGCCGTCCCCCAGACTACGGGGGTGACAGCGGTGCCGTCCCCAGGGCCGCGGGGCGCCTGGCGGCCTTCGGGCAGGGCGAGGGGCTGCTGCGGGAGCCGGCGTGCCTGGAGGAGCTGGACGACCGGCTGCACTTCTTCGTGGAGGAGTGCGACTACCTGCAGGTGGGCGGCCGCGGCGCCCTCGGGGACGCGGCGGGTCCGGGCTGCAGCTCAGGGGCCGCCCCGTTCCGCAGGGGTTCCAGGTGCTCTGCGACCTGCACGACGGCTTCTCCGGCGTCGGAGCCAAGGTGACGGAGCTGCTCCACGACGAGTATTCGCGCAAGGGCATCCTGACCTGGGGCTTGACTCCGGTCATTCATAAAACAGAAGTAAGGAAAAAATTAAAACGGGAAAGGGCAACGCTCTTGCCTCCTCTGATACAGTGGTTCTTGTTTGCAGCTGAGATTGTAACAATCAGACGTGTTTTCCGTTGCAGGAGCTGGAGAAGGACGTCTACAGGCTGATGAACACGGCCCTGGGCATCGCCCACCTCTCCAGTCAGAGCTCCCTCTTCTGCCCCTTGTCCCTCAACAGCAGCCTCGGCCTCAAGCCGCAGCGCCCGGTCACCTTCCCCTACATAAACTACGAGGTAGGTACCGCCTGCCCCTAGAGCCAGCAGCACCAGAGACCCGAGGGGTTTTCAGCCTTGGTTTTGAGACTTGTCCCTCTGAAAGCATCCTCTGCAGCTGTGAGCACCTGTTTAGTGAGCTTGAACCAGGGGACAGCTTGTTTGCAGTCCTCCAAAACCTGAAATAATTGTTAAGCTTGGGTGGGTGTTGTGTGTTCAAGGAGGCTGGGTTTGTACTAAGACAGATGGGCAGTTTTCTAAGGAAGAGACGGATGTAACTTCGGCCCCGCCACCTGTCCCCTCGCCTCCCGCAGGCAGCGCTCGACTACCACAGCAGCGCGATCCTGGCGGCCGCCCTCGACACCGTCACCGTCCCCTACCGCCGCTGCGGCTCCCCGTGCTCCATGCTGCACCTCGCCGAGGCGCTCGCCTTCTCCGGGCGGAAGGTAGGGCCGTGGGGCAGGGAACCGCGTCCTGCCGCTCCGAGGACCCCGCGGGGCTGCGATTCCGCCGGCGCCGGGCCGCAATTCCCTGTGCGGCTGCAGGTGGTGGCTGCGCTGGCTGCTCTGCCCTTTCCCGTTGTCCACGGCCACTCGCTCCGGGACGCTTTGCGCACCCAGCAGCAGGCCCTGCCCTGGAAACTCCTGTCGTCAGGCGGAGAGCAACAGGTCAGCCGCTGTTTTGCTCAGTCTGTTGTGCTAAGAGGAATTTGCAGAGAAAATCCTGGCAGGTAATCAGCCTTTGAACTCTACTTTCCCTTCAGAGCTCTCCTGACAATAATGATTTCCTAACACTTATTTTTGAAGTCTGGGCATTATCTTTATGTTAAAGACAGTCAGTTGAGTATTTGACAAAATTGATTTTATGTGCTCCTGATTTTATAGGAAAACAGCCCAGCAGCCAGTGATCCGCATCCCCCTCCTCACGCAGTTCTGGTTCTCTTAGCAGCTGCCCAGGCAAGCGGCCCCACTCCGCGCTGCAGGCGTGTGAGACCGAGGAGGAGATTCTGCAGCGCTACCTGCAGACGGCGTTTCCCGGCGCATTCAGGTTGGGAACAATCTTTTTTGCAACTTTACAGCTGCAGAGGGTGCAGTAGTTACCTAAACTTCCCTCTGTGTCTTCCTTGCAGCACATCTCACGTGCTGGAGCAGCCCTGTCCTACCTTACCTCCCTACCCGCAGTTTTTTTCCCCTCTCCTCACCAAACAAGGCCTCCTTTTGGACAAACCTCTCGGCTCCCCCTCGACAGGTAACGTGCGCCTCTAAAGCGCAAGGAGGCCAAGGAGACCCTCCCGGGAGGGTCTGACGAGGGCGTTTTCCCCCCTGCAGCCGTTGAGAGCGTCCCCGTGGCCGCGGCGCTGCAGTCGGCGCCCGTCCTGCACGCGGTGCTGCAGGGGCTGTGCAGGGAGCTGCGGGCGCTGGGCACGCGCCGCTGGGCCGGCTTCTTCGCGGCCGGGGTCGAGGAGGAGGATTTTCGGGAGGCCCTGCACGACCTGCGAGCTCTGGCCGAGTGCTACAAGACACATTTGGAGGCCGATGAATCTGAGGATGAAACAGATTCAGACTAACTCATCTTTATTACTGGAGTGAGTGGCAGGAGCAGGATCGAGCTCCCTTTTGAAATAAAGGGAGTGGTTTTGAAGATGGGGCCTGCTGCTACTTTCATTTCAACAAAATCCTCCTAAAAAGAGTGGCTCAAGGCAGCCAGCTCGCTGGAGCTCTGTTATAGAGGAAGAAAGCTTCTCCTTAAAGATCAAGTGTCTTAGTGTTTTTGTTTGTTTAACTTTGCAACAAACTGAACTTGCTTTACAGTGCTAGGAGACTGCACAATAAATACAGGTTTCAGGTTGCACCTTTTCCCTAAACACAAGAAATTTGCAAAAAACACTCACATATTAGCTCCACCTGAAAACAGACATCTTATTATACAATATTTACATGTTCTCCATTGCATGCACTGCAAAAGGCTGCTTGGTCAAGTTCAGGGTCCACAAGTCTCACTAATGTAACTGAAAACAACCCCCATAGCACGTTACCCCTCACAACTTCAATGCTCTAGTTCAAAACAGCTGTAGAACTGCAGCTGGCCGCAAGTGTTTCAGGAAGGGGAGGCAGAAAAGGTGCTGTACCAAGTACCTGTGCAAATATTTTTCCCTTAACCACAGCACCTGCCTAGCAGCAACCCGGCCACCCGCTTGGCTGCTGGAGTCAGTAGCTTATGGCAGAAGAACCTCAGTCGTCAGGTTCCTCCTCGGAGAGCAGGAGGTCCTTGTCGGAGAGCTGGTCCGTGTTACTGGTGCTCGTCGCGTCCTCCTCGTCCTCGGAGCTGCCGTCGCAGGACGTGTGGAACAGCTTCATGAGCTCCCGGAACCTGCGCGACACCTGAGGACAGGGGAAATCTGAGATGAGGCGGGGGATAAAGGTGCTGCAAAAGGAAATTTGTGCAGCATGAAGTATATAAATATACATACATACATATATATATGTATGTACAAGTCAAGCACAGTGATTTTTGTTAAGTCTCCATCGCAAGGAGGAGACGCGCTCGAGCCAGCGCTGCGCTGGACGGGCAGGAGCAGCCGCGGCCGCAGCAGGGCCGGAGCCGTCCGGGCTCCTCGCGGCAGCCGAGGCCCCTACCTCGCCGGCCGTCTTGTTGCCCAGTTTCTGCGAGATGGCATGGAAGGTGTCCCCGTGGGCGCCCTGCTCCTGGCAGCTCGTGAGGATCACCCTGTCGGCCTCCCTGCAGGCAACACGGTGCTCGTTAGAGCAGAGAACGCGCCGCTGCGACAGCCCGCGCCGCACAAGGTGACTTCAGCCCAGAGCGAGCGCTGCCGCCTCGGAGGCAGCTCCAGGCACAGCTGCCGCTAATCTGCATTTTTTACTCGTTTTTCCTCCTTTCTGTAGAAAATAAACCCGCTCCCTTCCCCACTGGAGTACTACAACAATTACTCTCCCACGAGGAAGCTCTCTGCCACCCAAGGCAATGCCAAACACCGCGCTAAGGTGCAGGGGAGCTCCACAAACCTGGTCCACAGGACAACCTTCTCCCCCGTGGAGCTGACTTTGCTGTTCTTGGCGCACACGGTGGCCTCGGTGACGCGCTGCTGCTGCTGCTGCTCCTCTTCCCTGTGCCCCGCGGAGGCCCCCGGCGCTCCGGGCTCCGGCCCCTCGGAGCGCTCACGGACCTGCCGAGAGTCCCTTGTGCCCACCGGGGCTCTGCTCCCGGGAGAGGCTCCGGCGCTGGCCGCAACGCCTGCTCCCGACAGCGCAGCCGGGCGCTGGGAGCAGCGGCTCTCGCCCGCGGCTGCTCTTCTAGCCGGGGGGCCCCAGCTCTGCGGCGCTGCGGATCGTCCTTGCGAGGGCGGCGGCGGCCGCTCGGACTCCCTCGCGCCCAACCTTGGAGCGTGGCCAAGGACAGGGAGCTCATCCGAGGAGCCGGAACGCAGCCCTTCAGTCTGACACGAAGGGCTTGCAGGAGACGAGCGAGGTCCCGTTGAACCTTTCACTGTAGCACAAGACAGCGGGTCCGCCCCCAGCCCCAGGGAAGCGCTCGCATTTCCCTGCTCCTGCTGGGTTAGTCCCTCGCTGTCCCTTCCTACAGCACAAGGGCTGTCTTTGGTTTCCTGAGGTAGTTTTAGAGTAGCTTTTTGGAGCTCTGTCCACCCAGGGCCAGCGGTGCAAGGAGGAGGCTCCTTGGCAGCATTCCCGACAGCCCCGGCACCTCCTTCCCGAACGTGGGTGTCAGGAGCAGCTTTCCCAGCAGACGTGGAGCTGCAGGAGACGACCCTTCCTTCCAGGGGAGATCCTGGTGAGAAAACCAAACAGGTTTAGGCAGCTGCTAATAAGGAGCACCAGGGAGCCCTGGTTTTCCTTCATTTCTACAAGCCAGGCTGGAGCTGGGAGACTTCCACAGACCTGGAGCTGGAGTCTCCGCTTTCCGCGACCCGTTTTTCACTCGGCTCTGCACGTCCTCCCCCTCCTCTCTGTGCTCCGAGCTCTCTTCTACAGCTTCCTTGGATACTCCGGAACTCTTCCCTTCGGGCTGCAGACTTGACTCCTGCTGGGGGAGGCTGCCAGGCAGCTCTTGAGAATCTCTGTTTTTATAGAACTTGCCATCACAGACCTGCAAATCAATGCACGGGCAAACGGTGACGGATGTGGTGCCTCCGCCCAAGCTTCACACCTCAGCTTTGCATCAAAAGTATCCCTTGACCCTAACTAATGCTTCAATTTCCCAATTTACTTGTGTTTATGGGACTGGGTTTTTTTGTAATTAGCAGCCACAATTATTTTTGTACAGTGGTCACATGAAAAGTATTATTCCTAACCCCAAGGAGTAACAAAATTAGTACTGTTTAGCAGAGGAAGGAGGGAAAACAGAAGGTGAGAGGGGAAGAGGAGGAGGCCAGGTAGAGCGGTCCAGGCTTCAGAGGGAGACACCCTGGCAGCAGCGGGGTTGCCTTTTGGTACATTTTCTTCCCCAACACATCGTGTTTTGGGGGCAGGAGGCCCGAGGCTGCACAGATCACCACAGACAGTGGGACTTCTTGGCACGGTTCACCAGGCCACCGACGTCACTGCCCACTGACCTTACTGCTGCAGTGGCCGCAGCTCCTCCTTTTGCTCTTCTTGAGCTTGAGCTCGCTGCTCCCTTCGTGGCAGGAACACGAACAGTCCTTCAGCCCATCGACCCACTCAACCTCCTGCAAACAGACACACTCCAGCTGCCACATGTGCACTGCGCACCCAGGGGACACTCGCTGCCACACGACACTCGGACGCCCAGCCACAACCGCAGCAACTGCTGCTCGCAAGGAAGCGCAACCGAGCGTTTGAATTCCTTTCTCCAAATGCTTTCGGCCTGTTCTCGTGTCCTCCCAGATTCATCCTCCCAGAGAGGGATTCTGAGTCCTCACACATGGACTAGTGAGGTATCCCCGGCCCACCTTGTCGGTGTTCTGGCCTCCAATCTCTTTCCTCTTCTTATTTTTTGAGGCCGCGTGCATCTTGGGTGGCTCCTCCTCCTCTTCGACATCTGGCAGAGACACCTCTTCAAACCCATCGAACTGAAAGAAAACAAATGAACTTTCTATCAGAATGGCTCTTCGGGAGGCACCCAAAAATCTGTGGGGAGAATGAAGTGCAGGGCCAGGGCACCACAAGTTCCATCTTGTGAGAACAGAGGTAAAAGAATGAGACATTACTCCAGCCCACGCACAACTACCCCATCCTGACATTTTCCTTGCGCTAGAAATGCAGCCTCACTACAAATCCTCTAAATTCAACTACTTCTAGGATCCCTGCTCTTCTCTTTCCTGGTGTGGGGAAGAGATCGCTCCACCTCATACTCCTTCTCTTCTGTCCAGTTGATCTCCTCAAAGTCTCCCATGCGGCTGGCTGAGGGGCGCAAGTGATCGAAGAAAACGGAGAACTCGTCCTGCAGGTGGTCGTGTCCTTTCAACAGCTGCCACATCTGGGTCTTCAGCTGAAAGAGGGAAAAATAAATAAAATAAAATACCAGTGTTTCGTTGCACATTGTCATACTCTTTTGGGGAGGATTACTCAAGGCAAACGGAACCCCACGGCTTATTACAGCTCCCACGTGGAAGTGCATTGCTACCATCCCTGTTTGGAGATCCATCAATTTCCTTAGCAGAAGCTGGAATGTCAGGTGATAAAAGCAGGTGAAAAGCAAAAACAGAGATGCACAAAGGCCAGTTAACTGTGACGCCTGGGGAAGAGGCAGCTCCAACGATCCCTGTGGGAAGTGGGGCTGGTTACGCTCCGAGGTGCCGCGGGCAGCGCAGGGGGACAGACCGAGGGGACAGACCGCGGCCGCTCTCGCGGCGCCGGGGAGGCCGGTACCTCTGCGATCTCGTGGGGGACGCAGTCCGCGCAGCCCTGCAGCACCTTGATGATCTTCTGGTGGTGGGCAGGGTTCTCCGCGAAGCAGATCTCCAGCTGCCGCAGGAACTTGCGGCTCTTCTCAAAGGCTTGCTGCTCTTCAAACTGACCAGAAAAACAGTCACGTCTCAGGCCCAAGAATATATCTACCAGCATCTTCAGTTAAGTTATAAAAAACGTAGCATTTATTATTCATTTTTAAGTACTAAAACAGGAGGGTAAACAAACGATTTACCACCCTTCTCGCCCAGGGAAGAATTTCTTGTTCTTCCCCTCTCACAGNTTAAGTTATAAAAAACGTAGCATTTATTATTCATTTTTAAGTACTAAAACAGGAGGGTAAACAAACAATTTACCACCCTTCTTCTTGCCCAGGGAAGAATTCCTTGTTCTTCCACTCTCACAGCATTGACATTTGTCTGCTCCGGTGCTGGGCTCCTCCTTTCCTTCTACTTACCAGCCCACATTCCAGCGCTTGTTCCGGCAAAAGAAAGGCAGCAAAATCTGTGAGCAACTGTGGCCACTCGTGCAACAGTTTCTGCAAAGTGGAATAGAGGTCCACGGCCGTCCGCTTGCCAGTGCTGATCTCAAACTCATAGATAACGCGAAGGAAGTCTTCGTACTTCCCTGGAACGTTCTGCAAGGCTTCCCGCACCTGAAAGGAGCGACGGGCTTTTATCAGACCATTAAATATTCCAAAAGAACCTTTTAATATTCTGAAATTAAGGAGGGCTTTGTTAGCTCCGAGGAGCTCCCGTCCCCAGGCTCACCCTGCTCAGATAGGCTTGTGCGAACGCCAGGTCCTTCTGCTCCCGCAGCGGATCCCTCTCCAGGATGTCCTCGTCGTAGAGGAGCAGCAGCTTGGAGGTGTCTTTGCTAGCACGAGTCCTCCCCCGCTTATTCCTGGTCCTGTGGGAGTTCCTGCTCTTCCCAGGGGCTTTCAGGTTGTCTCCTGTGAAGAAGCACAGCAGGGTTACACAGGAATACTGCACCATGCTGATAAGCAACTACTTTTCTAGGATTAAATTATAATAGAAAATTAGGGTTTCGGAGTTAGTGACGAGTTAACTCTTTATACCCTCTTGTACGTGTATAAAATACCTTATTAGTCAGGGTGACTAATGAATTCTAATTAGTTGTTTATTATTGCAGCAGCTGATGAGGACGTTAGGGTTAGCTGACATCACTGCTGATCTCCAGATGCTCCAGATCACTGATCTCCTCTGTGCATCTCCAAACTTCCCAAGGGTAAATGCGTTACAATGGAGTAAGGATACTCTGTTCACACCCTCAAGGCCCCCATTGCAAGAACCATTTTTACAGTCTGAAATTGTGTTGCACAGTCCTTCTTTTCCAAGTGGAAAGCAGCTCTAAGCTCAGAGGTGCTCAGTGGAATTCAACCTGACCGCAGTTTCTGCGCGGTCTGGACCCGATGGGGGTATCGGGTCGGTGTCCCCCGGCCCTCGAGACAAGGGCAGCACAAGGAACCCACCTGGGGGCATTCTGCTGGCCTCCACCTGCGGGGCTGCCTTGGCCAACAGGGCAGACTTGGGTTCCTCCGAGAGGTCTCCAGAGATTTCATCATCTTTCTGTGAACTCTCTATTCCTTCCCCTTCCTCCTCCTCTTCCTCCTCTGGCTCAGAGTTTTCCTCCTGGGAATTCTCCTCTTCGGAATCTCCTTCCTGGCTCAAACGTCGCTCTGTTGCCAGCCAAGTGAGTTTTTCCATCGTCTCCTTAGAAAGCAACCACCAGCACAATTTTAGTTGGATTATCGTCTTTCCGTAACTGTGTTTCAAAGAACAATTCTCAGTTAAACAACCATCTCAGCTAGGGGCTGAGGAAGCCCCTAGCAGAATTTAAGCCTGGTATTTGCAAGATATTCCCTAGCTTGGACTTCTAAGAAAAGCTACTGGCAATATATATACATATATATTTAAAAAGTAGTGATTGTTTTTACCTGAAGTTCTGGCACTGAGAGAATAGACTCCTCTGAGGCTGATGACATCTCCTCATCCTCATCCTGTGTAAAATCGTCGAAGTCTTCCTCCTCCTCCTCCTCCTGCCCTTCCTTATCTCCTGCAGCCTCGGGGCCCGCGGGCGTTCCGACCGACTGCCCGTCCATGCTGGAGGAATCCTCGGGTTTTCCCAGCGGGCTGCTGAACTCTGCCTCCACATCCGTGGCGTACGAAGGGTTCTTGGGAGAGTCGCTGCTCCCCGGGGCTCCGGCTCCCGCGTCCGCGTGCGGTTCATCGTGCCGGGGGGACTGCAGATCCCGTCTTTCCTCTTCCCCTTTCTCTTCACCTGAGGGTCCCTCTTTCTTTATTTCCTTCAGCTCACTTGGGCACGAGCACGCAGCCTCCATGTTCAGCTCCTGGCCCAGATCCAGCAGGAATTCCTCCTTCACTTCCGCACACAGAAGATCCCTCTTCTGTAGGGGATTTCCTTCCCTCACGGCATCGTTCGAGTCGTCGTGCTCAGTTTTCACGGCTTCATCTGCATCTTCCAGACGAGGCAGCAGCTCCACGGGCAGCGGCTCCAAGGCGCCCTCCTCCCCTGTCTCTACCCCTGTCCAGCCACAGCAGTCGCTCTTACCCCCCTTCTCCTGGCCGCCACCGCTCGCAGCGGCAGGACTGGCACCACGGTCCTTCCTGGGGGAGACGGCCGAGCAGGAAACGTGCAGCTCCTGGGGCTCCACCTTGGGCTCAACTACGGGATAGACATTTTTGTTACTTATGGCAGGGCAGGAAGCAGCCAGATTCAGCTGTTCTTCACTTTCAACAACAGATGATGTGGGAAGACCAACAGGGTTGGGAGAGACTATTAACGAAGGGATCGAAGAAGTCACTAGAGGCTGGTTTAACGGACAGGGGAAGGTGGATGGATTTACCAACAAGGTTGTAACTGGAATAGCCTGAGGGCCTCTACCAACTGCTGGACTTATGGGCTGAATCATATTGCAGCCATTGCCAATATTGAGCACTTTCACCGTGGCGGCAGGAACCGTGAGAATGACAGGGGACGGCTGGATCAAGGGCGACGTCTTGATCACGGGGGCAGCCTTGGTGGCCTTTTTCTTCTGGTAGACCTTGCGGACGCCGGGCCGGCGGGTCTTCGCTCCGGCCAAGGCTGGCAGCATCAGCTTGGGCTGAAGAGCCACGGGGCTCGAGGACACGAGGGCCTGAGGGACAGCAGGCAGAGGGGCTCTGGGGTCGGGCTGGGAAGCAGGGAGCACGTTCTGGAACTCCAAGGCCTCTCCGCTTCCCACCACTGCCGGCACATTCACGGGCTGCATTCCCGGCACAGCCTGCACCACCGCAGCCGGCTGGATGAGCCGAGGAATCTGAACCATAACTTTGCTGGGAGGAGCTTCCGACTGGGATAACTTCACAGTTTTGGGCATGTTCAAAGTGGTGGAATTGGGCTGCAGACAAGGACTTGGTCGAATGAGGACGGGTTTCAGAGCTGAAGACCTCTGCCTTCTCCAGGCCCTCCTGGAGAACCGATTGGCGAGCGGCTTCAAGGTCAGTACTAGTCCCTTGGGCATGAGCAGAGGGTATTTTTCATCGCATTCCGCGTCTGAAGTTTCCTTCTCTGCCCCCAAAAAGACAGATCCTGCATCAGGTGAGGCCGGCATCTCCCTGGCATCTTGGGCTAATTGCTTCAATTCCCCCTGAATGGAGGGCAAGCTTGCCTAAAGGAAACAAGAGCCCGTTAGCCCAGTCCTCAGGTGCTTACACAGCGCTGCAGCAGGCAGACAGCAACGCGTTTCCAGGAGCAAAGCAGAAAATTCACATGCGGCATGGAGAAACACCAGACACGGTACCTTTAGCCAAAAGGGCAGGCGATGTTCTTCTCTCTCCACGGGCGGTTTCCACTCGTTAGGCTGGATCTCCTCGCAGCACTTGAACAGGACGGGCAACTGCTTCGTCTTTTTATAGTACTGCATGGAAAAGGAGGGGAGGGAATGCGAGACAAAAAAGGTCTTTTTAAAGGAGTTCTCGTCCCCGATAGAGGGATCACACGAAGAAAAGTTTCAGCACGGATACAAACGAAAAAAGAAGTCCTTGGAATAAAAAACACCTCTTTGTATGACCAACCAGACAAATAAATCCAAGAAGTATCAAAACATAATCTGAAAGCGTCACTCACTCTGATGATGTTATCAGGGGCTCGATTCATATTGAGGTTCTTGATTCGCACTGTCAGCTGGTGGGCGGTTTTTGTTGGCAGAAGATACTTGCTGATCAAAGGCTTTGGAAAATCCGTCCCTTCAAAATGTTTCAAACCTAGAGCTAATAAACTGCACGGAGAGGGGGGCAGAGGAGTGAAAAAATAAAGGAATCTTTTAGAGCCCTCCAGATTGTTGTTTGGATGTCCTGTTCCACAACACACCCCAGAGCTTCACCCTAGTTGTTCTCCAACTCCCACTCATTCGTATGGGTTTTATTCACTAAGTCTAAACACCTACTTGTCCTCCGCCTTGGTGAAGATAATCTTGTCCCGAGGAGGGTTTGCTTTCAAGGAACATATTGGCAGTAACTCAGGATACATGAAGATTCTCCTTGTTGCCAAAATCCACGCCACTTGTTTTGGTAAACATGGGAATTCATTGGCTGTGAAAAGAATTGGACAAATGAGGAGACACATTCATGGGCAAACGCTGTTGTTTACTACCAATTTGTAAAAACTGTTTTATTTCCTCTACTGCTTTCAACTTGGTCTTCAGAAGAGGGGTATCTTTTTCCCTCTCCGTTTTGCCCTATCAAAATGTTCCTGCTCCCCTTCCCTTCCCTTCCCTTCCAATACACACCACTCTTTTTCACGGATTTGCGAGGGCTCCAGTCAACCTGGACTTGGGCATGGAAGTCTTCAATGAGCTGCAGGGCTCCCTTCAAGTTACATGGCTGGAACATGGTCTGAAACTTAGGGCTGAAGGGCTGACGAAGGAGCGTAGAACTGCGAGCAAAGTTACCCAGCTCACTCTGCAAACACAGATAGAGATTTTGGTTTTTAACTAGTCTCATTAAAAAAAAAAATCTATAAATAGGTTTGCTGATCATTAAAATTCACGTAGCTCTTCTTTTAGACACATCCTTACCAAAAACATCCTGGTCGTACTGGCCTCGGAATTTAAAGCAGGGTTGGAACTTGCAAGAAGATGGATTTGAGTCAGAAGTTGAACATGCTGAAAGAATAAAATCGGACATACTTTTTTTTTTTCTTTAATTCATCAATCTTTGAAACTGAAAAGCAGTCTAAAACATAAGGGCAGAGGCACAGACATCTACCGAATGCCCCAAAATTAAAGCAAATAAAAAAGCATCAATTGCACCAGGAAGAACATCTCAAAGTAGTTTAGCAGTATGTGAAAAGAGAGTTTGACAGATTAACGACTTCTCAATCTGAATTTGCTCATAGCTGAGACCACCATCTCCCACGAGAAATGGCAGAGATGCCAAAGGATGAGTTCTGCTTCACACAAACACATCCCACAGCACTTGCAAATCAATTCTGAAAGAAACACACTAAAGGTACCATTGGCCTTCCCCCTACTGCAGCATATAGCGAATATTAAGTTAATAAACTTGATAGTATCTGTTTTATTACCTGTTGCATTTGTTGTTGGAGCCTCTTTCTTTGCGCGCTGTCCAGCACAAGGCTTTGGAGCGGCTTCTCGTTTTGAGGTTTTGATTTCTCCGTCTCTGGGGTTGGCTTGGTTGAAGACTTCTTCATTCTCAACTGCTCGAGTTGCTCCTTCACTGTCCGGTGCTGTTCGTTCAGTAAGTTGGCCAGAGGCTCTTCAAACCTGTTTGGTATTGAGCACACAGAATTCTGGTGAGTATGATTTAATGATTGTTACAGCCAATTAAAGCATTTTAATATCCGTGATGCACACTTGAAGAGCCATCACCCCCTCTACCACTTTGACAACATACTTCAACTTTGAAGAAATAAAACAGAATATTTGTAACGCAGCAGGAATCTCTTTTTACAGAGAGCATACACGAAAGTTTCCCTGCTTTTAGTGTGTAGCTGGTTAAATAATCGTTGCACTCTTCTCTAGCACTGCTCATCTAGAGAGAGTGACAAAAAATCCCAGCTGTCATTTTAGCTCCTTTCCCAAACAGACACAGCTTCCTCTTGAGCTGATCTGCCCCGTAAACAAGGAGACACCGTTCACACCAGTCCACGTAAGGGAAGGATCCTACCGAAGGGCCTGGGGTGTGTTGAAGTTCGGCCGTGTCTCGGTGACGTTATCTTCATCTTCTGGCCCCTCGTCCTCCATGTTAGAGAAACCCATCTCGTCCTGAAACTGCGGAGAGACGGGCCATGGGCGTCAAGAACAGAAGACTCGGAAGGGATTTAACACCCTCCTTAGCTCAGAGCTCACCCCGATGCCCTACCAATGATCCCAGCAAACACCTACAGCTTTTCTAGGGATTAACAGCAGGTCCTGTATTAGCTCCTTCCCCGCTAAGACTACACTTTGGTGGCAGGGCCCCTTTCATGTATTCACCAAGGCACATCTTACAAGGCCCCCATTTACAGCTTCAGAAATCTCACAACAAATTTAAGCCAGGTCTATTCCTCAGTGCTACATCCAACTTATTACTCACCGTCTCAAACAGCTCCTCCATCAGTTCATTCACTTCCTTTTCTGCAAGGAAAATTTAAAAGCCATATGAAGCTTCTTTTTTCCAGAAGCTACTTAGCAATCCCACCGTAATGCCAGGCTGTTGACAGAATCTCTCTTGCAAGAGGTAGCCCAAAAAGAGGGCCAGGAAGGAGAGCTACTCTCCCTNCCTTAGCTCAGAGCTCACCCCGATGCCCTACCAATGATCCCAGCAAACACCTACAGCTTTTCTAGGGATTAACAGCAGGTCCTGTATTAGCTCCTTCCCCGCTAAGATTACACTTTGGTGGCAGGGCCCCTTTCACGTATTCACCAAGGCACATCTTACGGGGTCCCCCCTTTATGGCTTCAGAAATCTCACATCAAATTTAAGCCAGGTCTATTCCTCGGTGCTATGTCCAATTTATCACTCACCGTCTCAAACAGCTCCTCCAT
>VWPW01012133.1:0-117283 GCA_013389825.1 Crypturellus undulatus | reverse complement strand
GGCCACGTTCCAGTCATGAAAGCTGTCTCACCATGTATCAGTAATCACAGTGAGATCATGGCCCTGCGATCACACATGCATCTCCAGTTGGGCTTGTTTATTCCCTGTGCTACGTGCGTTTACATAGAGACATTTGAGTTGGGCATCCAGTGTGCCTCTCTTTCTAGCTAGGGCAGCTGGAACTTGACCAGCCTTCAGAAGTTCTCTTGTTTTCCCATCTCACCTCTTCAGGCTTAGGGCATCCTTCACAGGCTATGGAGTTAGGCGGCTGCAAGTGGCATGGCAGGCCATTGCCTGCCTCATAACCTGCTTTGCTGATGATACCTGCTCTCCTGCCTCGAATCTAGTTTAAAGACCTCTCAATGAGCCCTGCTAGCTCATGTCCCAGGGCTCTTTTCCCCCTTTGAGGAAGATAGATCCCATTGGATTACATCGTGCCTGGCGCTGTGTAAGGCTTCCTGTTACCAAAGAAACCAAAGCTGTGGTGATGATACCAGCCACAGAGCCACTTGTTAATGTCCTCCTATTTCTTTCTTTATTGCTGACATCACTGGGAAGAATGGAAGAGAATTTGACCTGTGTGCCTGAGTTCCTAATTGTCTGCCCCAATTCCCTAAAGTCCCTTTTAATCGCCCTCTGGCTGCGCGTTGCTGCTGCTTCTCCCACATGTAGGACCATCAATGGGTAATAATCAGTGGGTCTAACCAGGCTGGGAAGTATCCACTTGCCATTCTTAACCTGAGCTTCAGGAAGGCAGCAGACCTCTCCTAGAGGAGGGTCATGCCTACATATCAGACTTTCTCTGCCCTGAATTGAGGAATCGCTCACAACTATAACCCATCTTTTCTCCCTCATACCTGTAGTGACAATATGCAGGGTTCGTCTTTCTGATTGTGTTCCTATTTTTGGAGGAGAGAGATTCTCACTTACCCCATCTACTGAGTGCCCTATTGAGTGAGAGATGCAATGAAAGATTTTAAAAGTGCCTTTTTTTTTTCCCTACCTGGTGTATCTGATCTGAAAAACATTCATAGATTTAAAATCAAGATTTAAAGTGTTCTTTACTCTTATCCTGGATATGTAATAAACATGAACAAATTAAGCTTGATGTTTTCATCTGTTAAAGTTACTTTACACTCTTCTAACAGCTTGAGGCAGCCTTACAGCCAGCTTAAGTGAATAGCTGAGTCATTCTCCAGTGTTAAGTTGACCTGTTGGCTCCTGCCCTTTAAGCTATGTGACTTTTTTGATGGATGGCAAGGCATATAATGAAGCAACTATAATAATGCTCTGCTTCCCTCCAGTTAAAAAAAAAAAAAGTGCCTCTAATTTAGCATGGTAAAAATAGGAGATCAATTGCAAACCTGTGGCACTGCAGTGCACATAGAAGACAAATATTTAGCAGAGTTTTGGAGTTTGCTTTGATTCTGAGTGGGAACTAGGAGAATTGCTTTTAACAGATCTATTACTGTCTTGCTACTTTTTACTGCTAGTATTTGAGTTAAAATATCAGATCTAAAGCTGGTACCCATGGGAAGTTCAATTTTATTTTTGTCTGGTACCTGTTCAGCATCAATAGGTAAGATAGCCAAAACTTTTTCATCATCTAACTAATTTAGTGACTGAGGAAATGACTAAATAATTAACTATGTGTTTCTGAATTCTTAAAATATTTTATTTCTTTCATTTTCAGAATTCCATTTATAGATATAGAAGAGCTCTGGCATTAGGTTCTTAATGTTTAAATGAAAAAAATCTTTTGTAAACTTTATATTCATAAATCATATTCATAAATCTTTTCAGATGAATAAGAATGTTTCAAATAGCCTGAAGGAAAAAAACTTGTTGCACAATATGATTAATCTGTATTGAAGTAGCTTTTTCCATTAAGATTAAAGTATTTGCTTTATTTTTAAGGTTTATGTTTTTAATATGAAAAGATGTTTAAACCAACTGACTGTTAAATACTCTGTATGAATACAATTGAGGATGGATATATCTGGATATGACCTAGAGGGCTTTCTATCCAGGGCAAGAAATTTCAAAGTATTTATTTTAGATGCTGTATGTCTTATACAAGGAAAGATTAATATTTATAGAAAAATATACAAGCTTTTGATAACTGGAAAGCTTTGGAACAACAGATAATGTTAGTCAAGGTTTGGAGAAAGCAGTCTATTCAGGAAAACATGAAAGCTTCTGCTTCCTAAACTAGTGATGACTTTAAATATGCAGGTTAGTGTTTCTGTGACCTCGGAGGAATAAAAGCTTGCAAATGCATTGTTTCTTCTTGATTAAGCATTTTAGATAAATATGCACAAATGTGTCTCATTTCACAGGTTCTAAAAGAATTACAAAGGTCACTGCCTAAACAGAGTTTGGAGTGTACAGGCTTCAGAAAAGCTTTTAATGAAAGGGAGAAGTGTTTCATTTCACACAGTAATCACTAAGCACGACTGGTCTGAAGACGCAAAGGTTAGGGCTTATGTTGTGATTACATTTATGCTGGTATAAATCCAGAGTAATTCTGCTAAATCGAGTGGTATAGTTACTTTGGAAATACAGAAATAATAAGTTATCAGGTCATTAACACCTAAACACATTCGCATTTCATAACATTGGAATAACAGTTGAGGAAGGATCAGGGGATATCAGAAGACAGAAGTGGACTACAGCCCCTTGACCATCACTGTACCCAGCTACTAAACTGCCAGTTTAATGCTATGTAGAAATCTGACTTGCTGGATAAAATTCCTTCTTTCTAAAATTCACAGCTTGCAGGTATACCAGTATAGTTTTGCAGTAGTGGCTATAATGCTTTTTAGTCAGTAAGAATCTTAGCAGAAGACTTTGTAGTAGATGTGTATCTTAGTGTATGCACACACCCATAATGCTTTTAAAGTTTAGGAAAAGAATATTCTGCAAAACAGGGTGAGAATATTTTCTTATTGCATGTTGGAAAAAGGGAGAAAAAAGTTTCTTCTACCCTTCTTTTTCTTGTGAGCCTGTAGTGGGTAATGTAGCTGTCTATTTTACCTTGAACTCTGAGTCTTATTTGAATAACTTCTTATCCCTGTTCAGCCAGTGTCTGGACCTTATTCTTATTGTCTCATACACCCGTTCAGTCATGAGTGTCACTCATGAATATGTCCATTTAATGCCCTTATATCTATATACAAATGCAATTCTAAATCTAGTCTACAGGAAAAAAATCACAACTCACTCTCCCCTTCTTTTTTAGGTCCTCCAGGGAAACGAGGTAAGCGAGGCAGAAGAGGAGAGACTGGTAAGTTTTCAGTTTTGTAGGATTCATTTCTATTTGATGTCTGTGTGTTCTTGTAAGGGTATATACGCAGCATGCCTTCATTTCTATTTTTATTACTTGTGTGCTGTGGAAAGAGACTTCTGAAACTTTCCTGGTAGAAATTTGTGATCCTTGGAATATACCTGGTAGCCTTTCAGATAATTGCTAGTCTTGGGTATCATTAATTGGCAGATGGACTTCCTAATGTTCATATTTGTAGACTATTCTGTATGAGGGTAATTCATTTTTGTTAGGAAACAAATAAATACTAATTTTTTGGAATTCAGAAAAACATAAATGGTTCATTATCTTGTAGTAGTGGGTTTGCTGTTGGGAGAAAGTAACTGAATATGGAGCTTGAAATTTCATTTGAGACAACATTGAGATGTGAGTTCCTTTTCCTGTTGACATTGACAAGAATCAGAACTATTTATTAGTTTGTTGGTTTGATTCTTTTATCTTTATGAACTTTCTGGAAGTAATGCAGGAGAAAATGAGAATTTTTAATATTCTCGCTTGTCTCTTGTTTAATGTTCCCTTCCCTTTCCCAGGAGAAACCCCTAATCAACTTGAGACTTGAAAATCTACTATTTAGCATTTCTTATCTCTGTAAATCATAATTTTATTTGACCTTTAAAAACTATATGCTGGTTTTCCTGCATCACAAAACTCAAACCAAGCCTTGCCAAAGGTTTATGTATATTAATCATCACCTTGCTGTTTCCATTCAATGCTGGCTTAGTATTTGTTGCAGAAAAACATGCCATGGTATTGAAGGAAACTCTGAGATTGAAGATTGCCTTACAAATGAGCTGCGCAATTACTTTGTAGTATGCTTGTTGATTTGTTTTAAATCTCAGATAAACACGTACTAAACTATTAATAAAGGAAATTGATCCATTTAATTTAAAAACAGGCCTACACTTTAAAAGAGGATTTAAGAATGTTTGCCAGTGTAAAGAAATTGGTTTACTTACTGGACAATAAAATTACACTGTTAAAAATAAAAGGCTGTCAATATTAAAAGCACTCTCAATGTACAGCTGCTGCTGTTTTATGCCTCTTTTGCACTTCAGTTTATTCAGAAATTAGAGGCATAAAAACTAATGAAAAGTCATTGATTTGGCAGCTGCAGCTGCTCAATTTAATAAGGTTGAAATAACATTTTTGATTTGTGGCCCTTTGATAATGTTTCCAAGAACTACTATACAAAAGTCTTTGAGTTAAATAATTGAAAAAATGTGCAAATGTGTTACATTTTAATAGGGAGCACTTTCTAAGTATACCTTGAGAAAGGAAGGTGATAAAAAGAAAGTTTTGTAGTGTCAGGTAGCTGCCAAAGCCTTCTTTAGGAGCTGAGTTGGAAGACTGGAAGATGTGGGTGCACGTATGTCTTGATTAGATGCCAAGGATAAATGCTAAGGGTACTTTTTGCAGTTTTGCAGAAAACTATGATGTAATGTCCAAATTGAGTGGCTAATTGAAACTGGGGGATATTGTTACTCATTTTTTGTGGGGAATCTTACAAAATGAATTGTAGCCGCCAAGGTTAGTGTTTTTGGCCTGGTATAAACTTGCATGGAAATGGATGGAAAAGCACCTTTAATAAAATTGCGTGACCATAGTTAGAGTTGGGTTCCTTGGTAAGATAGGGCATGCACTTAAGCACTAGCCATATTTACGAGTTGAAAGCAAAGTCAAAACAAAAGTACTTGAATGGAATGGGAAAATACATACAGTGTATTAAAAGTGTTGCTCACCTATAATCCTGAAGCCTCATGCTTGACTTCCTAAATATTTATCTTCTGTAATAACTTTGTAAACTTATTTGTTCTTTTTTTTTTCTCTCTCTCTCTCTCTTTTTTTTTTTTCTCCCCTCTCTTCCTCTCTGTCTTTTTGTCCCTTTCTTTTCCTCTCCCTCACCACAGGACCTCCTGTAAGTACAGTGATACGTTGTTGGGTCTTCCAGAATCCATCAGAATCTGTTACATCCTGTTAAATTATCACTGTGATAAACTGATTATGTATTATTATCAAGATGGAATTTTTATATTTATACTTACACAGCACAAATCCTTACTAATTATTTTGGAGCTGAATAATTTAATTAACATGTTCCTTAAGGAAGGAAGAATTAAAAAACAATACCCTTAAAATTACAAAGCCTTACATTCAGCACGTCAGCTAACAGGTTGCACTGGAATTTCCATGTAAGTATGTTATGTTCATTTTGTGCATTACTTAGTAACAGAAATTTTGCTACTGTGTAAAAAATATGCAAGTATGCTATTTTAGGTTCACCTTCACTCACTTTACTGGGCAGAGACTTTGCAGTTTCTGCAGTCTTGGTTAGAGATTCCTTATACATTGTAGTAGTATATGCTGTCCAGTTCATTCTAGTACAGTTATTACAGTAAATGCTTGTGTAAAACAAGCAGCTTAGTAAGGTGGTTGAATCTTGTGCTCATCATGCAGTGTGTGTGGGGTGGTGGTTTTATTTTGGTAGTAAGTTTCCAGCGCAGGTCAAAAGTCTGACTTGAAGTACATGATTAAGTGCATGTATTTCAAGTATTTGTGTTTGTCATGCCGTGTACCATATGGTGAAACAAAGTGATCATAGAAATAATGTTGTTTGTATTTTGTATATGCAATATTTCCACAATGTGTTGAAGACCAGATTATCTTTCAATTCTATGCTATATTCATGTTTAAGAGTAGTAAAAAAAAAAAAAAAAAAAAAAAAAAAATTTTGCTGTGTGGCTTAATGATTTTGGTGTAAACCGTTTATACTGAACAGCTGTATTACCCATTCTTGAAAGTTTTTGACTGAGTGTTCAGCAGTTTATAGTGTCAAACTCATTTAAGAAGCCATCAGTGAAATGTGAGCCTAAATGCATTAGTGCTGTTTTCTTGAAAGGAACACTGTCTTTCTCCATTTCTTCTGCGGTCTTCCCATGAAATGCAAAGAATAAGGATAAATCATTGTGCCAGTGGTTTTCTCGTGCCAAGACCTGCATAGCACATGTTCCTTATAAGCCTCATTATAGATGTCTACTTTCGTCTTTTGCTCTCTGCTATTTTAACATAGGTTCATTTTAGAAAATGATCTGGATCCTCACAATATTTATAACCCTGAAGGAGATCCCAAGACTGAATAGTTTTAAATTTTAACTTCAAGTTTTCATGTTGTATTTTCAAAGACTGCTGAAGTATTCTTTTACATGTCTACTAAGTGTCATGTGATAAGTCAGGGATTTCATTTTTTTAAGGTATGCTCAATTTCTTCTTTGATACTAATATTCTAGGGGCAACCTAGCTATGTATTATCTCTTTGTCAGTCACATAGTGCTCTTCAATCTACATGCATAATCCTTTTTATAACAAAAGAAATTTCATTGAGAATCAGAGACAACTTTTTAATTAGAATGTTGATTCAACTTAAAACAATGTATATACCATTTCAGTCACTTGAGCCCCCATTCTTCACTGTGTAGTAGTACCTGTTGCTTATTTGTTCATCTGTAATACTGATAGATATCAAGAATTGATGAATATGTGAATTTTAACTTGTCAACAATGTACACTGCATGTTTGTTATGTCATATGTCATGACTCTGTTGTTAATGTGTGTCATACCATTTCATCTCATTCCACCAGGGTCTACCAGGGCGAAATGGCTTTCCGGTAACTCATCATGTCTTTATGAAAGCTTATATTATTCTAAAATCATGTTGCTGATTTTGTTTCTGCTTCATTGTTGTAAAAAAGAGGTATTTTCTGTTTCTCAGATGTCTGCAAAATGTAAGACTTGCCTTAATTTTTACAAAAACCTGGATTGTTTGACAGGTTTTATAAAGAGTCTGAGTCACACACATATACAATGTGTAAATGAATGCACTAATTGTTTTACGTTGTACACATTTTGTTTTGAGCCTCTGTGTGCTTACATACAGCATTCTTTTTTTTTTTTACTATAATTTAAAAAAGTCTTCAGACGGATACTGTAATTCAATTTTCCACATTAGAAAGCTGTTCAACTGGCATATGGAACATTCTAGTCCTTTCTCTTCATTTTGTTTTGTTCTTTTGACTGCCTCATTCAATGCATTTTGAGCAAAAAAAATGCTATTACAGCAGTCCTAGCAGTTGGCTGTGTGGTCTATCATAGAACAAGTTTGTTATAATGTAGATAATGCTTTTCTGTGTCTGTTTCACTCTCCTCTTTTAGTGTCTGAAAATTGTAATATATGAAATAATGCATCTTCAAATATATTTATGTATTTTTTTTTTCAAAGAGTCAGGCAAGCTGACTGGGCACTATTACAGTGTCCTATTCGAGAAAAGAAATGTATGCCTATGTCACATATGTATTGTAAACCAAGTATTAGTACATGCATGCACTTGCAAATACGTGTCTTTAATAGCATGTAGCACTGCATTTGGCAAGTTCTCCCTTGCTTGGCTCTTCAGACCTTCTCAATCACGACCATATACTCCTGCTTTGAATAGGAGGTGGGTAGTAGCAAGTGAGATGCACTTTGAAAGTACTTACACAGTCCCGTAGAAAAGACTCTTAGCGTTCAAAGTTATTTCTCTAGAGTCTGTTTAACTTGCGTAGAAACCTTACTGCCTTAATCTTTATTTAGCTTTATAGGATATTCTGTGAGGATAATGAGGTATAGCCACAACATACAGCTTGTTAAAAAGCTTTTTGCTTGGTATGCCAAAATGATGCAATACAGCCTCATGAAAGTTAGCAAAATTTTCTCCAAGTGAACACTAGGTTTCTATTGCCTATCTTTGTTCTAATTTTATAGGTACTTTAAGATATAGTAGTAATGGTAGTAAAAGGAAATATAGTGAGAAATCCAAGTTTCCAGTAACAGATGATGTCAAAAGTCAAGAAAATAAGCTAGATTTACCATTGATTAATATTGTAGTTAAGAGGTTTTAAGCCTGTGTTTAACTGATTATCAATATGTAAGGCACCATGAAGCACCCACTGGTATGGCTCGTTTTCTCTCATTAAGAGCTTTGTATAGCAAATGGAGAGACTAAACTCAAAATTTAAACTTACAATTTCATTTTGTATTTGAAATAGGCTACCACATTTTTTAAATGAGAAGACAAGATAATAAGCATTACAGGAAAAAAAAAAACAAAGATATTTGTTGCAGGATTTTTGTTCTAACAATGTGTCACTTGAGAAATAATGCTGGAACTTGGCTAAAAAAATAACTTGGGAGTTGTGATATACAGACAATGCAATGCTCTGAGGGAAAGAGGAGAATTTCATGGACAGGTGGTTGAATGGGCAAAAGTTATTTACAGTTTTCCATTGAAAAAATGAAATGGGATGAGGAAATCTATATGCTCCCCCCCTCCTCCCCCCAATTATGCTACAGATCAAGCTTGATATGAATAAAAACATCCTGGAAGTTTTGTATTTGTGTGAAAGCTGAATTACCTTTGAATTTCAGGATAAACTGTCAGAGTATAAAGATGGCCATAGGGAATCCTTCATAAAAGGAAAGGGGATCAGTTGTTTTTTTCTTTACATCCTTAATGATGTCAGTCTGCAGTGCAGCAGATGCATTTACAAAATTTTTGAACACATTGTGCTCAGTGATTTGGTGTGTTATTTGTTCTATGTAATTTATCCTTCTTTTTACTCTTGACAGAGGTGAATGTCTTGGGAGATGTAAGGTTACCAGTTAACCCATCTCAATCTTCTTGCTTGTTCTCAAAAAATGGAGAAAATATTCCTTCAGAAATTTCCTTAAGAAATATACAGTTGGTCACTGTCCAACTCAAAATGTTACTGATTTGCTGATTTCTTTATTCTTAACCAACTATTCCTTGCCCATTGTTCAGAAAGGTTGCCAACTGATGCCAGTGCTCTAGTTTCATCACAAAAATAATGACAGCTCAAAATGAGTTTAAATGAAATCTGCAGGGAAGATTCACTAGAGTGAATATTCCAAGAACATACTTTGACCCATCTGGAATGTAATCCTAATACTTCAAATGTCCTCCCTAGACCTTTGTGTGACACTCACAAGTGCCACAGTGCTGCCAGAGAAACTTACTGCAAGAAGTGGATTTTTATATTATAATCAGGCTGGCAACTATAAGAATAAGTGTAGGGAAAATACAACATTCAGCTCTGTCCTAATAGAGCATAGAAAAAAAGCATCTTTCTGCTGCTACAGAAGGGTGCTTTCAGCCTTTCGCATGGTTATATATGTCAAGTGCAGCAGCTGGCAGTTTCTGCAGTTGTAGGAATTGATGCCTTTAAGTGTCTTCTGGGGTACCAGTATAACCTTTTTCAAGCCAGACCTGTGTTATGTGTTGCAAGTGTTGAACAGTGATCAGGCAGAGGCAGGTATCTCACTTAGTAAAGTGTTTTGCCTTGATATTGAACCTTAGGTATTGTCGGAATTTCAATTTTAAAGCTGCAATCTCAGAATTATATTCTTAGACAGTTAATATGTAGGCAGGTAAGGGAAAAAATCTGCTCTGGAAAAAAAAAAAATGTGGATTACACCATTCCTCCTTGTAGTTGCTGGCATCCCACAGTACAGGTTGAGAAACCTTTAGTTGCAAGTTGTGTTGGTTTGTGTATTAAAAGGAAGCTTTAACACTTTCAAGCTCTTCCTAGCAGTTGTAGCGCAATGATTTGGGAATTTTCAGGAGCAGCAACATTTATATTGTTCCCGAATATATTGTTTGATTTAGGCAGACATAAAAGGCTCCAGTGAAAAATAGGAAGACTGTAAAAATCTGGTAGTAGTAAAATAAATAAATGAAATGCTGTAGCTGAGGATATAGTAAGAATGAGTAAATAAACTTCTAAATTTTCTTAAGAACTGTGGAAGAATATTTAAATTTACATGACTGAGTAGTAACTACAGCTTTTTTAAGGAATCAGGACACATTAATAGTGGTAATATATCTATAACCTACGAATCTATGAATAATGCACAATACAATCAGTTTAATTTCTTCATACGCTGTTTTTGCAGTGATTTCAGATACCTCTTAAAAATTACTTAAAAGTGGAGACCTCGTAAGCTTTCAGTTCTTACTAATTTTGTCACATGATAATCGCAGCTATACCTCCAAGCATGTTTATTAGCTTGTTATAATTGCTACTGTGAATAAACCATGGGATGAATCCTTTCATCTATTACATCTATTACATGTGTTTATGCTGAATGCATAAATAAAAGTGTGTGTATTCCTCCAGCTCTCATCGGAATGCTCAAAGTGTCCCCAGCTATTCCATATATGTGATGTGACACTGAAGGAACAAATGCCTCATCTGCAACAATTAGCAGCAGCCTAGAAGCAAGATTTTCTTACCCTTTTCCTCATTTTCCACTGGAAAAAAAAGCCAAAAAGTATGAACTTCACATGGTGACTTTTTAAAACGATTTGTGCAGCAGTAAATGCCTGCCAGTTTAGTATGTTACCATTTAAACTCTTTAATTTCTTGAGATTATTTCATTCCATTTTTCTACATGCCATTGCAAATAAAGCTGTAAAAAATCAGTAGGATAATAAAACAAAATGATAATAAATACCTCAGTGTATTGTTACTAATACAATTGTTTTCATGTGTAGTATTCCCAAGCCCCTTTTCTAAATTAACCATTTTCATCTCAGATGCATGGAAAGACAACTCCTATCTTGTATAATGAACATCTCTGTGTGGCATTTTTCACAATAGCTGATTTAGAGAATTAAATACTAGTTTGTCCTGAGAACTGAGCATGCTAGCAGCTAGTGTATATCAGTATAATTGAGGCTAGATTCACAGATGATGTCTCAAAATAATGTAACACCATACATTTAAACAGGTAAATGCAGTGTTATATTTAAAGGCAGAGAGATAGTACCAAATAATTATTTTTCAATAACTTTAAAGAATTAGCCTTTCCTAGATGAGGAAGAGAATTAAATAAACTGAGTTGTCATTTATTTGACAGGCTAGGCTTACTTGACTTTGGCTCGGACTTTGGACAGCCAGAGTAGGTGATGTGGAAGAGGCTGGAGTGAAGCAGCTGCACCTAATGTTCATACTCACCTTTTTCTGGACAACTCACCTAGAGCAAGCTTCCTAGTCATTTTCTTAGAACACAGGATGCGACTCAATATTGTACTGGAAAATAGTTCTCTTCTGATATGCAACGATCAACCCTTGAGCAAAACTTTGTGTTCCAAATGTTTTGGCTGACATAGGAATCATAATTCTGGACCTCATTTCTCAAAACATACTTGTGACAATTTCATGCAGATACACAGTGAGTAATTTAGAATTTTCTTGAACTGTCCTGTCTCTCAAAAGAAGTTTTGAGACAATCGAAGAGAAAAAAATGTTAAATGACTACTGTCACAAATGGGGCAGGAAATCCAAACCTCTCATGTAAGGGATCATAAATCATTAACCTGTTCATCATGAAGGAGAATTGCAAATGTGAGATAGAATTTTCTTTAATGCTGGTTCTGTAATACAGCTCGAAGTTACATTAAAACTGCTACCCACACAGGCTCTAGATGAGCATGCCTATGTGTGGGGGCTTATGGGCATTCTTAATCATAGTGTAAGGTCAAGGGATGTAAAATTCACTGAAGAAAAGTCCAACCCCCTGCTCCAGCAGGGACACCTAGAGCACGTGGCGCAAGGTGGCAGCCAAGTGGGTTTGGAAGGTCGCCAGAGAAGGAGACTCCACAGCTTCTCTGGACAACCTGTTCCAAGGCTCTGTCACCCTCACAGTAAAGAAGTTCTTCCTCATATGGAGGTGGAGCTTCCTATGTTCCAACCTGTTACCCCTCATCCTATCACCGGCCACCATGGAGAAGAGCCTGGCTCCATCCTCCCTACAATCACACTTCAGGTACTTGAACATGTTGATCAAATCTCCTCTCAGCCTTCTCTTCTCCACACTGAAAAGGCCCAGATCGCTTAGTCTTTCCTCCAGTCCCTTATTCATTTTTGTGGCTCTATGCTGGACCCTTTCTAGAAGTTCAATGTCTTTCTTGACAATGTCTTTCTTGTACTGGGGAGCCCAGAACTGCACACAGTGCTCTAGGTGTGACCTCACCAGAGCTGAGTAGAGGGACAGGATCACCTTCTTCAACCTGCTGGGAACACTCCTTCTCATGCAGGCCAGGATCCCGTTGGCACGAGGGCACATTGCTGACTCATGGTTAACCTGTTGTCAGCTTTTTCTGTAATGAGACACCTCCTCCATATTGACACCCAAAAAGCTGTGGTCTAGCAATGGCATCTTGAGTTCACCTCATTGCCTACAATACTGCAACTGTGCAGAGTTCTTTCAAATACTGTAATAGAGCATACACTGCTTAGCATTATCCAGTAAGAACACCAAGAGAATTGGGGCTTGCATCTGTCCTGCTAGTGAGATTTGCTGTCCTATATTTTTTCTTTTTTTCTCTGAATGTATAAGTTTAGTTTTCTTGATTTCTCAGGATCTTTTGGCAGGGTGCAGTAGTAAATGTGCATTTTGCCTCCCTCCTCACAGAGGAGTACTAGGGTACAGTGTGACCTGCTGTTAGTTTCCGTTACGGAGGAATGAGTTATGAGTTCTCAGCTACACATGTGCATACCAAATTGAGATTACTTAAAGATGTTTTGTTTCTGAAATCAAACATACTTATCTGGTAGCAACGATCGATAAGAGCAGTGGGAAGTGTTGACTGGAAGTTTTTCCATGACTGTATAGGATACAGGTCATAAATAATTTTCTTAAGGTTGTGTGTGTGTCGTTTTCTTTTTTCCTCTTTTGGCTTAAAATTATTAATATTTAGTCTTATTTACTGATCCTGAGAGCTACATGGTATTGTAGTGGTAATCTAATAGCAAATCACTGAGCTAAGCACTTTTGGTTCATTTGGTACAACTTTACAGTAGCTTTTCCCCGTGTAACTGAGCAGAATTTAGCCTCCTCTTTACCTCTCAAAAGGAACATGATGAAAAACAATCATGCACATGAGCACTCATCAGCTGAAAGGAATATTAAGTTTTAACATAAAAATCAATTTCTTGCTGTTACATGATATTCTTACCAAGAGAAACTGCAGTGAACTCATGTTTGATTAATGCAGGAAATATATGGACATTTATAAATGTCATGCGACTGCTGTGTAACTGCTACTCATTTTACCAGGTCAATTGTAAATAAGAGGAACTGTGGTAATGATAGATTTGTCAACTTTTGTTAACACTCAGACAAACAGTCCCCAAATAAGTGCTGCTTGCTGTGGGAGGATAAAGTGGAATTGGGACTACATGGGACTATATTGGGAGTATATTGGGACTCTATGCAGAGAAAAAAATGCGAATGCTGAGCGTTTTATTTATGAGTACACATATTTTTATGAAGCAGTAATTCTATCTCTAGAGTGGAATTCATGTTTTGCATTTAAATTAATTTTTCTTTTTTTTTGTTCAGTGATAGCTCACACATCTTTTGTCTTCTAGCAGTTGGACTGATTTTAGTCTGCTGCGTGCAATCTATTTCAGGGAACTTTATTAACTGTGGTGCAGATTTCCATAGGTGATGGCAAAGATTGAGAGAACAGATTATAGAGAGCTCCACAAGCACCAAGAGTGATTTATGTAACTTCTATCATGCATGATCTAGTGTTTACATTTCTCATTAATGTGAAAGTGCGAGTACAGAGTTTTTTGAGTTTTTTTGTTTTTTCTTATCATTTTTAGTAGGAAAACTCCTCCTGAGTGAGGCTTGTGGTTTTTCTTCAGGTAGTCTGACTGATTAGCCGTTCTTCAGTATATCCCTTGATAGGAAATGACCTCAGCATTCCCACTTCCTGCTGTGTGGATCAATTATCCTGATTTTTTTTCCATTCTCCGTGTGATAGAAGATCTTTCATTTTAAGTCTATGCCTTTAAGGTATGTGAAGTGTAATCTGGTATTGCTATCATGTGTAAGTTGTTTCTCCCCTGATAGGAATCCAAAGAAATAGATTTTGTTCTTCATGCTGTCACCAACTTCTGTAAGAGTCTTTTTATAAACTTGAAATGCAGGTATGTCTGAAAAAGTTCTGAAATTGTTTTATTTGGAGATTTTATGTGTGGATTCAGATAGTTTATAATTTAGATATTATAAATTTGAATTGATTATTGAGACTGAGAAATGTTGTAGGATGTTAAAAGCTGTTTCACTGAACTGTCTGCCTTTGAGATGCACCTGTTCACCTCTTGTAGACTTGAATTCAAGTTGCATAATTTCTCTGAAATTGGAAAAGAGGAAAGGGGAGTGTATGACTTATTGGCAATATGATTCAGAAAGGCACAGTTATAAAATACTTAGAATTGCAGGTGATTTTGTTCTTTGTTGGGACAGTTGATCTTTTTAATCACATGTTATATACTGTAGGATCTGTTTTCAATAACTTTTGTTTTCTTGGTTAAATGTTTGTCAGTTGATAATGCTTGGTTCTGTCTGAAAGGTAAAAGAAAACACTTTTTTCCAGCTCTCCATTGAGACATGATGTCACTTCAAGTTGGAAGAGGATTTAAGCATCAATGTAGAAAAATACTTGTGTTTGTTTCCAGAAGGGCAAGCTGCTAAAAGCAGAGATGTGGGTTTGGAGGAACTCTGTAGCTATTCCTAAATAAATAGAGGTGGGAAAAAAAAGGCACCAACTTAATTAGGAAGAGTTTTATAGAGATGGACTCTAATTCTCCAACATCAGAAAAATAATATTCTGCTTTTCATATAAGTTTCAGAATTACATAAATGGAATTTTCTATAGAAGAAAAAGAAATCAGCAGGAGGAGGAGTGTGGAAGTTGAGTCTAAATATCCTTTCTCCTTCAAAGCAGAAGAGAACTGGGGATAGTTTCAAGAAGTATTGCTGCTGATTTCCTAAATCAAAATGGGAAAGTTCTTCCAGCATCCTCCCTGTAGCTTCTTCCAGACGGTTGTGAGGAAACCAAAAGTTTCTTGGACACTCCATCTTGCTGATGACCATTTGACTACAGGTTTTTACCCTTCATTGACTTGACTGCTCCATACCACATTCTTGGGTGAATTTGTTCTTTTCTTCTTCCTCCTCTGTCTTTAGTTCTGTTTCCTTCTCAACAGTATGGTTTCCTAATCCCTCAAATTTTTCTTTTTTTTTTGGTACAATGACAAGCATTTCTCCTCTTTAATCCTTTCCATAAATGCCATAGAGTGACATAGTAAAAGACAGAAAGTTCTTAAGTATTTTGAATAATCTCTTTTTAAAATTCTGGTACCAGGAGGAGGATTATCCCATCTCAAACATTGTCTCCTTTCCAGATAGTCTTAACCGTCAACTTCGAGGCATGCATTATGTTTGAGTTTGTTCTAAAGAACTCAAGGGTTCACTTTTGCTCCTCTGTCACATCTGTCACACTCTTTTGAATGGGTGAACCTGTGCCAAGTATCCGCTACTTCCAACCTAGTCATGAACCTCCAAGCATTACCCTTTGAGTTTAAATTGTTCACTGTCTGGCAGGAAAGGCCATTAGGACTGTTTGAGGTTAGTGGGATAATAAGGTAAGAAATGAAGCAGAATTTAGCTCCCTAGTTAAACCAATTTAACTAGTAAAGCATAACCTTGCAAAAAAAGAGATGTTTTATGCCTGTCTGAGCACTTTATATGATTTATAATCCTTGCCATTACATGCCCAGTTATTTCATTTTCATTTTCACATTAATAAATATTCTTCCTGGAAACTAACTTTCAGTAATCTTCATTGTAAGATTTTAATGAAAATGTGTCTTCAAGGACTAGGAATGATCTTTCTTCAAGTTTAAATTGTTTGCTTGCTACGTTCCACTTCTTTGCTAAATAGGGGAATAAAACAGATGATGCATCATTAAAAACTATGGGGAAACACTTCAGGAGGAAAGAATGAAAATGGTTTAGCGCATCCCTGATTCAGCTTTATTTCCTGAAACTAAGTGAATTTTTACAAGTGCCCTATGTTTTTTTTTTTACTAATGTTTTATCCTTTGCAACAGTGTGCTGATTTCACATTCATTTTGGAGGGGGCAGAGGTAAATGCAGCATGACCAAGTTTTAAGGGATGACGAAGTCTATGGTATGTTTAACGCACCATTAGTTCATTTAGATGAGCTGCACATATACTTTTGTCTTTTAAATCTGGTGGGTACATCACAGAGGCATTAAAATGGGCTTATGTGTGTAGAATTTAATATTTCCATATCTGAATGCATATGGCAGTGAATAGCTGAAAGCACCTGCTTTGGATTTTAACACAGTGTATCTTCATAGTTCTTTCTATATTGTATACCAAATAGAAAAGCTGCATTTGTGCAGAGAGATAGTCAGAAAAAAGAGTTTCATTTTTTATCTACATGTTTGTTTATAAATCAGCTTGTGCCTTGACCTTTTGTTTTATTTTCTTTTAAGGCATTTAGCTATAGTGATCTTTTTATGAAGTTGTATGCAGATCTCCTTTGCTGGAAGTCAGCAGGGAAATACCTGTATGGCAGCTCTACCTATTTCTTAATTCTCTGCAAACACCATTCAAAGTTTGTCTCTGCAAGCAGGAGGGAGCATGATGGTCGGATTCCCTGTATCCTGATGGAACAAAAATCAATTTATATACTTGTTCTCATTGCTTACTTTTCAAGGCTGATCCTTCCACTGGGTGAAGATTGGAAATTTTCATCTAAAGGTTATTTCTTAGTGTTATTGTGTTACTTACCAGAAGAATTCTTTTTTTTCTTGGTGGACCTTGATACATTCTCATAAAGGAATATTTTAGAGAACCTAAAAAAAAAAGAGATAAACTGAAAAAAAAATTATATATTCTATAAAACCATCAAAAGACAATAACATAAAATAGTTTTTTAATACGGTTTGTGTGAGCAAATGGATTCATTTTCATGATAGTGTGGGGAAACAGAAAGGTTCCTCAGAATTATTCCTGGAGAACAAAAATCTAATTTATCAAAGTTGTCATGCCACAGCTGTTAGAACAATCTATCTCTTCCTGAACTCTAGCCATCTAATTTTTGAGAAGTGACATTTTTCACAGTTTATTGTTTTCTCATCAATGTGGCATCAACCACATCAAATATATTCATAGAGTGACATTGGCACTGATGAATTAACCATGTGCTTTCTATTTATGAATACAGGAGTTCCAGTTTCTTAAGAGAAATGAGAACTTTTAGGTAGAGAGTGGGAGATTTCTTTCTGTTCTGTACATTTCTTAATGATGTTCAAGTACCAGTCAAATTATACTGGAATTTAGTAACATAAGGGAGTATTTTCATAGAAAAAAGTAGTTTTTGCAGCCCTTCACAATAATGTGGGAGTAAGCAATTTCAATACAGTTGATTATTTAACAGCAGGCTGCTGCAGTGCACTGTTTCTCAACTCACTGTTCCATGCATGATTTGCCAAGATAAGGCAAGATGATTTTATAATTTTCATTTTGCCCTGTAGAAGTTTTTCAATATTATTTAGATACTTCATGGACCTGGTAACAAAGCTGGGTAGCATTTACAGTGCTGCTGTTCTGTTTTGGTTGTTGTTTTTTTTTTTAACTTTCCACTTAAAACTCTAAATAATTCCTAAAAAACTTTAAATAATGCCTCAAAATATATTTAAACATACTTTGCAGTCAGTCTAGCTGACTTCTGTGTCTCAAGTAGTAGCTAACACGAAGTGCTTGCAGGAAGAATTCAGGAAATTTTGTAATGGATTTCTGTGGGATAGCACTGCAGTACTTTCATTCATCCTTGTTGGTGCTTTTCTTTTTGGAGTAGAGATTTTTTTGCAGGCTCATTTTTAAGTAGTTTTAGATTTGCATAGAAAACTCATCTACTACCCCCTTGTTCATTCTTTTCACAGTTAGGTTTCCTTCATCCTAAATAATCATCTAGACTGTTTGAGTTTTTCAGTGATGTTCTGACTGTTGGCTAGAGAGACTGTTGGCTGAAGGTTGATTTAAAACATGCTCTAAGACCTGGAGTAAGTGACTCTCTATCTTAGCTGTTCACTTTCACTATGCTTAACAAGAGTACCTTAGAGTCATTGAAAAAGAAACAATAGTATTTCATCAGCAGGTGAAATTCAACTAGTTGAGGAGCTCATCTTATTGTCCATGTAAGCTATGAAAAAAATCTCACTAGAGAGAAATCTCATTAGACTTGCTAAGAAATCATATTGCAACATAGAATTAAAGTCAGTCTTACTAAACGAAATGGGGGGAAAAAAGAGACAAGTGGATATCCATCATTTGATACAGTATCATGAGGGAGTCTGACAATAACTTTTTGTTGTTTTTTGTTGTTAAACTTCTATCCATCTTGATGAATGTACGTGCTATAAAAAGGCAGCAGCATGTCATTTTTCACCTTTGATTTGAAAAGCTGCTGTTAGATACTGTGGTTTTTTTGTTTGTTTTTTGCATAGATATTTTTAAGTTGTTTTGACAGTAACTGTCATGAAGCATGCACAGTTGCTGTAAAGCTAAATTGCTGCTTTGTTTTGAATTTTTGATACCTCCTATTACATATGTGTTTGCGCAATTTTTCAGACAGTTGAATATAACAATTTAACAGTCTAGCTTATTTGAGATTATTTAGGAAAATGGAATAATTTAGTCATATAATTTAGGATAGAATAGTAGCATTTTGGAACTCCAAATGCTGACTAAATTATTTTGAGTTTCAAAATGCTACTGTGAGATCTTTCATGTAGTTTAAAATTGTGCCAAATGTACCATCTAAAAGATTTTGAAAAATTTCCTGAAGAATACCTTGAAGTATGATTTTTGGACAACTGAATGATAAATCACAGTCTTAGCAATGTCAACATGAAAACTCTCTTTTAATTCTGTGGACTATAAACTGAGACCAGAAAATGCGGAAATGTTGCCCAGCTTTGCCTATGAAACTCAGTTATGTCTCACCAGCTCTAGCTTTAGTTGTGGGAACAATCATGGAATCAGAAATGTAGAAGTAACCTCTGGCACTTTCACAGTAAAGTAAGTTCAGTTAAATTGGAGCACAGTCTAGAATGGTGTTAGGAGGGCTCTGGTCCAGTGTCCGTATTCATGTCGCTCTTTCATTCATGCAAATGTTTCTTGGTGACTTTTGTTTGCAGAATACTTCAGGCAGCTGCTGTAGGAATGAAATAGGAAAAGGAATGAGTCTCCAAAGTTTGAGAAATCATTATACATTTGAAGATAAGCGGCCTGTTTGTAATTTATATTTATACAGAAAACTAGAATTTAAGTAATTTGCAATGTCCAAATTTTATTTCTCATTCTTTCCATAGAAAATGTATTTGCAACCATTATATTAATATAAATATTTCCAATGAGTATAATCATACTGAAATTATGAACTGCTATAATGTGCCTATCCATTTTATTAAAGAAAAAACTTTGAAACATATAAAAAGTAAGAACTACCGTTTGTAAAGAAGAAGTAATGTGTATCTTCTAGTTTCAGGATGCAGTCTTTTGATGAGTGTTCCTTACATTAAAAGGATCACTGATGGATTAGTAAAGAAGTTAAAGAAAAAAGGCAATCCAAATCTTCCTCTTTTTCTTTCCTTTGGAAGACATTTTTCGTCACATAATAAATTTGCACGTGTGATCTCATATCTAGCTTTTATTAACTTCACTTCTCAGAATTTCTTGAAATAAGTATATTATAATAAAGCTGCTTAAAGTAATAAAACTGATTATCTTTTGGTAGAAATACTCCAAAGTTTTCTTACATGTTCACTTTTTCAATTTCAGTAAGTAACCGCAAACATTTTTAGATATTTACCTCCACGATACATAGAAGAAACTATTTAAAAGGAGAACAACTGTTGGGGGATTAATGTTCAAAAATTCAGTAAAATGTATTTGTTTGAGATATATTACATTTTAAAATATTTCTGAAGAGTGGAATTTACTTTGCAGAAAAACAAAAATGAATAGCATTCACTTGCCTTTCCTCCCACATGATGGCTCTGTACATTTTAGGTTTTTAATTAAGTAGTTAGTGCTAAGTAAATGCCTGTTTCTACATTAGATTTTTTTTTTCCAAAAAATACACAGCTTTACTTCTGACCATCTTGGAGAACATTCTAAATAATATATCCATTAATAGCATACATTTTTACAATAAGACTATTCCATAAATAGGTTGCATATTATATTTTCCTGGTCATTTAAAGGAAATATGACCCAGATGCATTATTTCATATATGTGGTTATGTTGTACTGCTGTGATATGGCAAACTAACAATTCCTTCATTGCGCGTTGAACCCTTCTTTTGTTAAACACCAACTGCAGCCTATTTCCTGTGATACTGTTTTGTATTATTACTCATGAAGTCTGCTGCTTCTGTTGTTCCGTCTTTGTGTCTTCAAGGAAATATCTTTAATGTATTGTATTTAACTGCTCACATAGAGTAAACCATCTCCTAAAGTGTGCAGCATTCCACACATCTATATGTTTTCCTCAACATCAGTGTTCCTCTGATTTAACTGTTTCGTTTTGTTTGGCTTTTGATTATCCTAGGGTCCGATTGGTATGGATGGAAAGCTGGTAGGTGATTTGTTCAAAACCAGTGTTATTTAGGTCTTGCAGATATTCTTTCTTTCCCTTTTGAATTGCTCATGCTGGAACATGCATTAATCACGTGTTGGCTTACTTTGGCATAACTCATTTTAAACACAGTAACATAGACTTAAGACAGAGCACCAAACAGCATTTTCAGTCTTACATGTCCATCCAAGGAAATGGAGATGAGCCATGCTATCCTTATTTTCCTATCATTTTCTGTCAGAACAGACTACTGTTAAGTAACCTTCCTGCTTCCAGTCAATAGTTTTTTTTTTTTCTTTAATCATCTCATCTAGCAGAGTGATAGTTTACCTGTTGACTTCAGTGCTAGACCTGCCTTCCTTTGTCCTCTCCTTTCAGTGTCACTTGCATGTCAGCAGCTTGTTATCAGGTTAAACTGCAGAAAGGGGATTAACTACCAACCATACAAGATCTTTGGTTAAAATAGTTATAGTAGGCTGCCAAATTAAATACCTGTTTTTTCCTGCAAAATAATGTGTTGTCAGAAATAGGAAAACAGAAAAGATTGTGCTGAAACCATGAAATATTAAGCAGATAAACCCATGGTAGACTTGCATGTTTAAAAAAAAAAAAAAAAAGGAAAAAAAGAAAAAAATGCAGCGTTTGGTAGTGCAGTGAATAATCAAGTATGTGAGCAATGACACGTGCATTAAAAGCAGTGATTGGGATGCAGCAGGTTGGTTATTGGTGTTAGGGGTGAGTTGTAAATCTTGGAGGGGACAGTAGTCTGTTGATAAGTACAAGATAGTGAAGGAAACGGACTAAAAACTATGGCAAATATTCAAAATAAGGAATATGAAACGCAGACCATCCAGAGAGTTGTCTGTGTTCATTTCAGTGTTTGATGTGGGGATGGCAGATTGCTTTCTGGTGTCTTCTTGCCTGTTACCCAGTTCTTTCTTACACTTTCTAACATAAACTCGGACAATGCAAAGCACTGCTTATATTCTTAGGCTAAAAATACTATTTTAGATTTTTTTTAAAACTAAAATTAAGATAATTATTTCCAGGCAAAACCTTTAATGTGTGAGTAACAAACATTAAGTATGATTTAAGTAATATTGAGCCATATTGATTTTGGCAATCCTGGAACCTTCTTGAGAATACAAGCATAGTGACTGGGACTGAGCTTCCTCAAAACAGAATATTCGAACATATTTGAGATAGATTTATTTTTATTATTTGAATGAAAGCAAGAGTACCTTATATAGAACTATTTATTTCTCACCCTTAAACAACACACACCATGGAAGGTGAATTTAACTGCCACTACCTTATCTCCCTCACTGTGAGTTGTTGTGCCCATTGCAACACAAATGATGACAATCCCTTACAAAAAAAAAGGTCAGTGTTGCGATGCATCTTTCTACTGCTACCTTTGTAAGCAGAACAGACTAGTTGTAGAATTTAGTGCTTGATGCATCTTCTCCTTAGTACCATTTCTATTTAGCAGAATATCACTGTGGAAGGGGAACTTACACTTCAATGCAGTTGCTAGGTAGTAGCACAAGGAGTATGTAGGAGTATACAGAAATACTGAGGGACTAAGCAATTGAATACCAAGGGAAGTTTCTTCTGGGTTTAAGGAGCTTATAGCCAACAGATTCCAAAAATTTCTGCTGTGGGTACTTTTGCATCTCTCGTGTATTTACATTTAACTGGTGGATAATTACAAGATTGGCAGTCTGTATGTATATGAAGAGTAATTCAGCTCTTTGTCTATTAATTTCCTTGTCTCAGAGTTCTAGGTCACCATTAAAAACAGTCCTGTAAAAATTCAGTTTCCAGCTCTCCATTTATTGTGGAAATGAAAAAAGCAATTTACATGTACAATAACAGAAAGACAGGCTGGAGGTGCTATTGAGATCATGAGCAGAAGACACTTCCATTGGAACATGACTTTATCCTTGACCTATAATTTGGAGTATATTTCCATTATGTTATACACAGCATGTGCCATGTGAACACTCAGTAGCCTGTGCATCTAAATTAGAGTTAAGAAAGAAGTGTCAGCATTCAGATGTCTTTGTTTAAAAGTGTTTTTCTTCTGTTTACATGTTCTGTTGTTTCAAGTCAACATCTTGTTTAAGCATTTTGGTAACTTCAGAATTGTATCTATGTTTTTATATATCCTGCAGAAGCCTTTTCTTGGATTGGTTGAAATGTATTGTGGTTTTAGATAGGTTTGTGAGACAATGTGTTGTGAGTTCACATATAAAAGTTTGCATATACAGGTCTATGTTTATTTCATTTATACATATATTTATTTATTATACAGATTTCCCAATACTGTATCAATAAATATTTCCCAATGAATATAGGAGCAGGTGTTAACATATAATGTCTTAAAACCTGCTGTGATTGATAGATTGAGGTAAAGGTTGTATAGTATGTAAGATCATTGAACTGATCAATTCAGGAAGCTTTATTTTATACTGAAACTGAGAAACATATTTATTTATTTATTGCCTGGAAAAACTGCATAGTGCAATTTTGTTACGGAATGAATACAGAATTGTAGCCATAATAACAAATGTTTTGAGCTTCTCTCAGTTTAAAGACTGGATAGCCATAATAATTATGTGTTTATATTGAAATTCCTCTGTAATGGCATTTCTATTTTCCAAATATTTTGTGAAATATTACTGAAGTGCCATAAAATACCAGCAGTGAATCCAACCTAAAGAGTATAAATATTTATTCTTTATAAGGAGAGGCATAAATCTTTACAAGTAATTGTCTCTGCTTTACAGTATGAGCTAATTGTGAGGTTGTAGTTCATCATCACAGCTACGCTACTGTTTTGTAACACATTTCTGCTTCATGCAAATAATATATAACAAAAGGGCTGGAATTACGAGTGAACTTCAGTGCCTTCTCTAGGCTAGGGGCCATAGTGGTAGAAAGTCTGCTCTGGAAGGGCTTGCAACAGCATGAGGTTGGGCCAAAGTGAGCCCAGGGATGCTGTTGATAAGTCTTTCTTATCAACAGAAGAGAGAAAATGGATCAGTATGTTCCCAAGACGCCTCTTGCACTAGCGAGACTTCAGGTCTTGCTACTTTACAGGTTTAAGTAATTGGTATATGCTGGTTTAAAACTGCTCCTTGCAGCAACAAGAGAAAGACTGTGTAGTTTCCCCAGCAACATTTTCCTCCAGTTTCCAGGCTTTGTTCCTTTAGTAGTCAGGAATATGAGCATCTCCTTGAAACATGAGGGTGAGCCACAATAGAGGGAAGATACCTAATATCTACTTCGAAGTCAGCTTAATATCTGTGAATTCTTTCAAACTTGAGCATAGTTGAATCAGACTTTTCTATCAATTCTATATTGCGTTACTTTGTCTATTAAACATATCAAGTTTCTCAAGTATAACTTCAACAATATGTTACTATGTTTTTTTTTTTTAATCAGTGTTAATTACAGTGAAATTAATAATCTTTTAAATTCAAATTGATTATAGAGTTAAGCCAGGATCTGGCTTCATTACAATTACTGCATTGTTTGTTATCTCCTTATTAGGAATTGCTATAACTATTTGCTACTGTGTAAGTCATTAATCCTTTCCATAACTTTCTGTAACCTTATCTTTTTCTTATTTTTCAGGGTCAACCGGGTCCTCAAGTAAGTGCCAAGTCAACTTATCTTTACTACAAAAGTTAGGGCTAAATACATGGTCCATGAAACTTACTATTTACAAAGTATTTTGATGTTTTGGGTTTTTTTTTTTTTGATCCCACTCTAAAAAGTTAGAAACTGGTAACCATTACATAATTTAGTGAGCCAAGTATTTCTCAAGAGAAATGTGGGGCTCCCATATGGTTGGCTGAGTTTCCTCAGCTGTTTGACCAGATGGTGGGGTTAACAACGTAATACTGAACAAAGCAAATCTCTTAACTATAGCTTGAAACTTTGCCACCTAACTTTAAAGCAAGATAAAATAACTTAGCAAATGTAGCACTTCAACTGCTTATTAATCACATACTAATAATGTTGCTATAATCCAGCCAGGCCTCAGTTATTTTAAATACTGCACTGCTAGCTATTTTGATTTATTGTATACACTCCTTGAATTAGTTCTGCTTTAGGAACAGCAGAACTCCTTGTTGTGCGATGTAGAAATCCAGGCATCTAACTGATTCTAATCTGGTAATGCACTAGCATATGCGATATATCAAAAACTATATGTAAGGCATCTGAGTTGCAAAGCAGTAGAAATATGAAAGAGCAAAAGAAGAGAGAGAAAAATAACTAATAACCGATCTAAGCTTAGTGAAAATTTGTTGGAAGACTGTAGCAGTTAGACCCAGGCTGCATTATGGGAGGTAAACTCTGGCTTGGAGGCCTGTTTTAACCAAGAGACTTGCCTGAACCAACTATGAAGGCTTCCTATGAGGACTTTTGATTGTATTTCAGATTTATAATTACAAATCAAGGCTTTACTGACCATAATTGACACTTCTTTTTTTTGACAACTGCCTTTTTTTCTCTGCAGAAAGGAAGTATTTTCCTCAGATTTTTTTGATCCAAAGCATCATTTTCTGTTCAATGGCAGTTTTAGCCATTCACTTAGCCATAGGATTTCTGCCCACTCAGTTTAAATGCTGAATATCCCTGCTGTAATGTTTCCTGACACCCTTCCTGCAAGATGCTGGACTCTGTTTAACTGTATTATATAAGTGGTCCAAACGGTACTTGAAATGACTAACCTACTATAGTACTCATGATTCCGAGTAGGCTACTGATGTGTGGCCTACATAGAGAGAAATACCTGTGGTCTCTCTGTTGTTGGGTGCCAGTGAAGAGACTAAACTTTTGTGAGGCACTCTTGCTCTGAATGTTCCCTTCAGAGGAGCTAACGTTGTGATGTGAGCCTGTGGTATGCCTTAGAGTTGATGTTGACTTGTGCTGCCGCCCGTGTCCTTTCTTTCTGGATTTGGAAGTCCAGTTCCCACATTTCGGTCTCTTAGAGAGTGTCTCTTGCTTAATTCATGTGAACTGTGTCTTTGGAGCTTGTATGCCCTCTATGCTATGAACTGAGATAGCTGTAGTAGCTGTAGGCAAAATGTGCTGATAGTCTTTAGTGTTGAATTTTCAGAGCAGAAAGGCAGAGAAATCTTGTTAGGATTGTAAGAGGAGTGCAAAGCATAAGAAAAAATTTCTAAAAATGCCTAGGAAGCTCTTATCACCTTCTGTGTGCTCTGGATTATTAAGTTAATAATTACAAGGTAGTAAGACTACATACCTCAAGATTTAGGATGAGTATTTCTACATCTAAAATTCAATAGTTCATCCTACTGGAAATCTTTAGCTCTTTGCCATTGTTGTTATTTTGTTGTTGTTCATTCTAAGCAACATTTTCCATTATTCTTAATACTGCCTTTTCCTTGTTTTTTAATTAAAAATGCTGGTTTTGTGGTAGCAGGATATGTACTTCTTTAGTTGTCTTGACTGTCTGATTGAGTCCAGAAATAATTTCTGGAAAGATGCAGATGAGGAAATCTTGATGGCATGAGCTGCTGAGGGAAGAATTCAACTCTGGACTAAGATGCCTCAACATAGGTGTTTGGGTATGGATATTGATGTGGGAGGTATCTAAGCACTCCTCACAGTCAGTGAAGGCCAGCACAAGACACAGTGCACCTGGAGAGCTTTACAGCTCACTGGAGTCTCATAGGGTTCAATTTCATTGCCCACATATGAGCCATCTGTTGCTGTACGAGATGATCCAGGGCCGGGCCTCTGGCTGCCACTTGTACAAGGGTTCGAGCCTCCCATTGGTCCGTTGTTGTATCTGTCAGTCATGTGCAGCTGTTCTGAATGCCCTGCGAACCTCTCAGATTACACTAATTGTATATATTCACAGCACTAGGAGTTGCAGATCCTGATTATAGACAACTACTAAACCTAATAAATAACCACTCTACTGAATCGCTCCCTAGGTTATACTAACATCTGAATATCTTATGGATCTGTGTGTAGGTTGTACTTTTTTGAACTGAAACCCAGATGAGATAGCTTCCCCAGAACAACATTTTAGAATATTTTCTTGAAAGCTTTAGCTGAAAAACTTCAAAATTCTCTGACTTCTTGTTCTTTGAAGATTTTTAGCATCTTAACGGAAAACAGAAGCTGTTCTAATACAGGTAGAATAAATAAAAATTCCCAGTCTCCTGTTAAAAAAAAAAGTGGAAATTTTAACCAGCTGTGTTAGTAAGTCATCTTTCCAGTCTTGTCTATGCCCATGAAAATCCAAAATGAAAAATATTGCATGTTTTGGCTGAAGTAATGGCTTCCTCATTTCAAAGAACAAAATTTCCATGCTGACAAAAGAAGCACTTAGGAAACTTCTGATGTCATGTAGCTTCTGATAGCCATGTAAGTCCATGCTAAGATCAAAGCACAATTATAATTCTTTTTGCACTTAGTCTTCCATTAACACCTGTTCTTTTTTGCAGGGATATTCACAAAGTACTTTACTCAACTTGTATGTCATTACTGCATAGAAGTATACTTGTAACAGATCAGTAACCTCCCCTATCTTTTTATCTTTTAATTGACTGACAATTTTCTTCAAAAACACAATGTGAAAGATAATTCCACTTTATGTTTTATTAAGTAAAAAGCAGCTTTATTATTGTATTGCTGGTATTTATCGTATTTGATATTTGAATTCTAGTATTTGTGGTTCTACCATATGTGTGACAGCAGAGAACATCATCAAAACTATAAACTTTCTAGCAAAACCTTTAAAGAATAGAGTTGTTCTTCATGATTCTGTTTTTCTCCTTAAAACAGTATCAAATATCATTAGCTAAGTTTCTGTATAAAACAGCAGGTCCTCCAATATTAAATATTTTTATAAACTTCAAATTCTTGCTCCTGGGTGACCCCAAAATACCTGGTGTACTGGCATTTTTCTTATTTGGAATGTCTATATGTGTTTAAAGTGACCTGTATCAGAAGGGTTTATTTCCTTACAGCAGTTCTGAACAAACAAATTCTGACCATACTTCTCCTATTTAATGTAGTGAAAGTGTTAATGTTTGTCTAAGGACAGAAGTTAGTTCCTACTCTAAACGTGAGGCATGCAGTCCCTGCGTAAAGAGAGAAGGCTTTTTATCTTTAATATTTTTGTTTAGAAATAAAACTCATGAAGTATTAGAAAACTACATTTCGTATTAGAGGGGAAGAAGGCAAAATGCTCCTCTGGGAAATCTTCGTTCAGTGAAATTACGAACAACATGCAAGATCATTTTAGAATAGGGGTTCAGTGCAACTTTGTCTCAGTCTCGCAACTGCTTTCTTCCTGTGGTCATATGTGCTCGCTGACGTCTCTCTGTTACAACATGATTTCTCCCTCATGTCACCATACCGATCACTCTGCCTGCAGGGCTTTGACATATAAGAGCTCCTTCTCTTGGCAGCCATTCAAATCTTCATTAGAAGTGGGTGATATATGATAAATACCTATTTTCATGAGATTCTTATTTTCCTGTTTGTGAAATTTCTGTGAAAGTAATGCTGTTTCAATGTGAAATTTTCCTGTGTTGTCCATGTGATAAAGGGTTACCATAACAATTTTGGTGACAAATATTTGCATGTAGCATTTTAAATTTCAAGTTTCAAGATATGTGATGAGTATTTCTAAACTTTCATGGCTAAGATTCTGATTCATAAGGGAATGGATTATTACTGGCCTGTTGGTGGGAACTGTTTTAACTCTTTTTTTCTATATATACCCCTGTATAGCACTATTCTTTGTAAAGACATGAGAGAAATAGTCATCATGACATAGGCCATAGTTTTGTGCTAGCAGCAACATACATAAAAGATCTGTTTATTATTTCTTAAAGAACACTATGGTGGAGGGAGAATTCTGGACCCTAGAGAAGACACGAATATCTGAGAGCAGGACTGGAAGGCAATTGTTAAAAAGTTTCCTTAAAGTCTTGTCGCATTTCCCCTGGAGTCTGACAGTTTGGATAGCTGTCTGAACCCCAAGACTTCTAGAGTATTCCTCTCAGTAAATACATGTCATTCAGTTATAGGGAGGTTCATACAGTCAAGTGATGTGATGAACTTAAAAGTCCTAATGATCTTTAAAACTGTGGTCAGAGTATCTGATAACGTGCTATTGAACTTAAAAGTCCTAATGATCTTTAAAACGGTGGTCAGGGTATCTGATAACGTGCTATTGCCTAATGCTATGTTTATGTGAGGATAGGAGGTAGCCTGTCTTCAAAACAACAGGGAACTCAAGCCTCGACAAAATCTGAAACTATGAAGAGAGTGCATTTACAAAGTTAAAGTCAAAATGCTTTTTGACCATTAGACCCTTAGTTTTAGACCATTAGACCCTTAGTTAGACTTGCTTCTTTTTTGTTCTGGTCGCCATAAATAGAAGTTTAAGTTCCACATCCTTGTTCCTGACAGTTTCCCCTTAGATATGCCTAGAGCCTCTCCACATTGTGTAGAGAGAGGAGGAAAGAGGCAAACTTATCAAGGGCAGTAAGGGTAGAAGGCTGGAGAAATAGTTCAGGATTATTCAGTCCAGAACAGATGACCTTACTGTCACCTTTTTGCTTGTGGGTGTCTTGCTTGGGCGGCATGCTAGTTTCGAAGAGGTTAGCAGATTTTGTCTGTGCATCACCTTGAGATACTCTGTGCTCTATAGCTGCGGCTCCCGAGAGAAGCCCAAGCCATCAGCTGTTCTTATCCCAAAGAATGATCTCATGGGGTGTTTTTTTCTTGCAGCAGCTGGTGCCCTAAGCTCCTTTGTAAAATCCTATTCCTGCTGAAGGACAGAATGACTTAATTTAGATATGAGAAGGCCTGTTTGCTCTTTATGTGTTGCAGTTTACATTTAGCTGTCAAACTCTGAAGATTTGATAGTTGGCAAGGAATATGTACAGTCACTCAGATTTTGATCTTCTAGGTAAATATGGAACAAGGTTGTTTATAGCATATATATATATATAAATATACACGTTTTTAGGATGACACTAGGCCATTATTTCATTGGGGTTTATGAAATTGCTCCAATACATTGTGTCCATCTTAGTTTCTTTGTAATTCCTTATGTAAAGCTCTACTTATTTATGAGCTAATCCAAATTTGAATTAGAATGCCGTGCAAATTCTTGGAAAGCACCGTATTAAACTCTTCTTTCATTTAAAGAGGCTCGTCTCTCATTTTGTATATAAAGACTTAAATTCGTTTTTTCATTTCTTGCAAAGTGACTTCACTAACATGTAAACAGTACAGTGTCTCTAACCAGACTGACACAGAAAGATAGATAAATATATTATGTGAAAGTCTGTTTCTTATTTATGTCAGGTAACAAGGTTAAGTACTTGCTTATCAATTTGAAGATCTGAAATTAGTCTTAACTGGGATCATCTCATAAATAAGTAAGTTCGCACCGAGTCTCATGAGTATTTAACCCAGCAGAGGTTTAGTATTTATTTACCATTGATTAGTCAACTTCCTTTTAATTCTAAGATACAATATAATCCTTAAACAAATTGAATTGAAATTCAGGGTGATTTTTTTTTTCCCTAGGAAACACTAAACCCACATTCTCTTGTATACCTGAGAAACAAAATGGCACTGTCATGGCCTTTCATTTTACTTTAGTTTCCACATAGAAGCAAGGATCTAGCCCTCTTCTCTCATCAGTTTTATAGCTGTATAGCTCTGAGTCATTTTGAACCATGTTAGAGAATGTTTGAGGGGGAATCATGCTCAGGATGCCCTGTTGACCGATACCCTGGTGTGTACAGAAATACATACAACCCCAAAAACACAAGAAATGTGTCTTTCCAGAGGAATGAATGTGCTTAACTGACTTGATGTGTCACTTTATCTGCTTTCTATATCATAAAGCAGAATTAAATTTTGCTGAAAAGAATAGACAGCAACTATAAGCACTTTGAAAGTATAAAGCACTTCAGTTTCCTCTCATAGGCTTACACACACATGTCGTAAACAGGGATAGCTGTGAATGCCTGATGCTAAGTGGCCTTGCAGCAGCTTTCTTGCAGCAGCCTGTTCAGCTAAGCAGATGGCATTGATGCAATGCTTTGCAGAGAAGGGTGAGCACAGAAGTGGCAGTTCAGGGGCAAATGAGGCTGGGCTATCACTTGTGTCAAGACTAGAGAAGCACCACACATGATTTTAAAAGTCTGAGGGGAAAAAATTAGACATTGACAAGTGAAAATACTGCATCATGGGATATTGTGGCTCTGCTTCCAGCATGTTGTTTTACTTGTCTTTTCCCCTGCTTTACCAGGATATGCAAAGGAGCCTCTAATAGCAGATTAATTACTTCCCTAGAGTACCTAAGGGAATCTAGTTGGAGACACATGAAGCCGTGTAAAAACCTGGTTGATCTAATGTCAAATGGCAGCAGGAGAGTTCCTCTGTGATGTGGGTAACATCACCCACTCTCGATAGGCACACTTCAGCATTATAGTTTGAATAGTTCTCTCTGAAAGACTTGTGCTGAAAAAACAGGATGTTCCACAGCATTTCCAGGAACCAGTAGTTTATTTCTTATTTATTTACCTTACTCAGAAAAGTACATGATTTGAAATTGATTAATAAAACAATTATGTATTCAAACTAGTTTTTGATTTCCACAAACAGAAACATAAGAATATACAACAAGAGAAAAGACCGTTTGTTGCTCACAATTCTGTAGAGACAGCTCTTCATGCAGCTCTCAGCAACTGGTGTCTTTCTAAAATTGGCTGTGTTGCTAGACATGTTTCTTCTTTTTCTAAACCTGATGAGCTCTACCCAGAGTATCCATTTAACAGTTTGGAGAGCAGTTCTTGGAACATTCTCAGTTGCTTGGCCCAGTGCTTTTAGATGCTGATTCCCTCATCTCACAGTTCACACAGTGACCATTTATGGTACTGTTACCCTGAAAAGCTGAGTCCTAGAAAGAAAATAGAAAAACCTTGCTTATGTTTAGCCTTATCTATTCATAAGGTATTATGATCTTTTCTGTGTGGTAGCATCATTTGTTCCTGAAGTTAGTTGGTTTTGTCTTTTTTAATAAAATGAAACTGGAGGTCTAATTCACTTAAATACATTAGCATAAATGTTAAGGTGAATTACACATTAACATTACACCCATTCATTTAGGAATTGCTCCATTCATCTAGGAATCGCACCTGTCATCTAAATTCTTGTTCTCACAGTGAAGGAAAAATGACTTGTAATCCTTAATTTGGTATAGCATTCCTTAGTTTAATGGAGTACATAGGAGTACAGCAAAGGAATTGGAAGCCTTGCAAGCAATTGTAAATACTGCGATTACAATGCGAGATGTATAAATACTTCTTTTGAGGTGTTCTTGAAGTATATTCTTGAAATATAATTAAGAACTCGGAAGTAGTTCTTGCATTTCTAAATCAAATTTCTAAATTTCTAAACCTTATTAAAATGAATTTTTTGTTTTCTTCATCCTGTTTTACAGATGACAAAAATACAGTAGTCGTGTTTATTTCATTCATTAGGAGTTATCTCAGAGTATTGCACTATATTCAAGAATATTATATAATATTTTACTATCCTGCTGCACTTTTTTTAATTCAGTGTTGACCTGTTGCTAGCTAGTAAGATGTTAGTCTTCCTGATCCTCGTGCTGTATTTCAGCTTTGCATTTTAATTGTTTGTTGCAAATTCCAGTAGTGTCACTGATGTTAACTAAATGAAAAATTATAAAAATTTGCATTCATAAAGCTTAGAGTAACCTAGAGATAATGCTATCTGAATGATATAATAACATCTAGGACCTTATTCTGAATACACTAGGAAACACTGTTAGACATTCCCTGATCCCCTGTTGTCAGTTCGGAGCCCTGTTGATTTCTGTACTGGGAGTGTTGGGATATTGAAAACTAGCTGCAAGGCTGCCAGCTGTAATCCTGTTTTGAAATGTTAAAAGTGAAATATTTCTATCAGTTTTGAAATACACAAATGCTTTTTTTAAAATCTAACTTTTCTGATCAAAGCTTCAAAATTTTTCTTTTCCGTTTTAAAGTGCAGTGACATTTTGTCAATAGAAATTGGACTTTAAGCAGTCCTAAGCGCACCATGAGCTTAGATGTTTTGCCAAATGCTAGATGTTCTTTGTATTAAATTAGCGTGGCATGGTGTGGTGATGTACTGTTCTTTTTTGAAGATGGGTTAAGTTTGCGGAATGCAACTTGAGAGAGCAAAAAATAGAATATACTGCCATTCCTTTCATCAGTGTCCTGTATATTGCTAGTATATTGCTAAATTATATGCATATTGTATATTATATGTATATTGTATATTGCTATATTAAAGAGCATGGCACGGAAGTTGCCATTCTATTTGTGAGCTGTAATCCAAAATTCTGCATTTGAGAAATGCTTTGGATATTCCTGCACTATCACACAAGTTCCTAACAATCTTTATTGCCAAGATCTGTCGGTAACATTATGAGTTGTGAGCTGCTGAGGAACATTTAAAAGAAAAATGTATTTTCAGAAATATGGTACAATTATATGGTACACTATCCGTTAGTGATCATTTGCCAAAAATAATGAATAACCAATTATATAGGCATATGTGTGTAATTTCCCAATAAAAATCTGAACTTTGTAGATTAAACTATTAGTCTCAATGAAAAAAAGATTGTTTTTAATAAACTTTGCCTCTTAAATTGCTTATTTTTTAAGAATGATGCTGCCAGTTGTAAAAATTATAAACACATTCTTATTTATCTCAGTTTTATAGATGTCTCTGTATAATCTGAACAGTTCTTGGAGTAGCTCTATGAAGTATATTATTGCAGCTAACCCCTGTTGTAGCTGAGGAAATTGAGAAAGAGAAATTAAAGGCTTGTTTTTTTCTACTAGCTTTCATTGGTCTTATATTAATATGGATATTGTTTTATATGTTAATTTTTATGTCCTTTAATCTTTATATACTCATTGACCTCAAATAAATTAGATAAGAGTATGGGTTGACCCCTTCCCACCAGGCTATAGCTATGATTCACAATGCCTTTACCTCCTGCAAAGCTTGTAGCTGGGCTAGACACAATTGCTTAACATCCAGTTCTTGTAAAAAGGTTCATTTGGGTAGCGATTCAAGTTGTGATATAGCTGCAGAGCAGTTATTAAGGTACTACTGGATGTACAAGAGAGAGTGGGAAGGAAGGAATGATAAGATTGTCAGAGGCAATATGTCACTAAAATAAGTTTATCCTTAGCCTACCCTCCAGTTTAAAAAGTTACCTAGGTTGTGAAATAGTTGTCCTACTAGCTGCTCACTATTTATGCAATCTAACACAGCTCTTCCTTTACCATTGCATTTTAGAGTAAATAAATAGACAACACTAAAAGAATACCCAAATCCTTCTTTTGCATTCTATTAATTTGAAGGAACAAATGTGTGTTGTAGTGAGTAGTAAAGTTTGGAAAAGAGAAAACACGTGTTGTTTGGACAAGAGAAAACACAGGATGGAATGTCTTTGATATACTGAACAAAATCCAGAGCATCACTACTGAAGTACGTATGGTTATTCTGCATTCACTGGCCTAGGTATAAAAATCTACCAAAGGATGCATAAAAAATATTTAGTAGTGGTTTTGTTGGTGCTTTGTTGTTGTTGTTTTCTTTTTTTAATCTCAAAAACATGGAAGAAGAACTTCGAGTTTGATTGGCAGGAGGGGCAATTTTTTTCTGCTTAATTTCTGTTGTGTTGGGAAAGAAAGCCAGAATATGCTACATGATCCCTGCAGTTTTATAAGCCCTAAATTCCACTGGACTCTAGTGGTCTTCCTTTTAAGTCTTTTTTATTATTGTGTATTTCCAAACTTTTCTTTTGGTGATTTGGAACATGTTATTTTCTTCCATTAAGAAGACTCTTTTCACCAGTTTTAAGGCATATGTACTGCTGCTTCGAGCTGCTTTGAGCAGGGTTCAGAGGATCTAATACCTTTGAGCAAAATAGCTCTGCATTAAAATGGCTACTTGTTGGTACAATCCTCCTGGGAGAGTGCAGAAAACTACCCTGGAGTTGCAGTGTGTTGCTGCTGTTCTAATAAATGGGGATAATTGGGAGGTTAAGCAGTCCTAGTTATTCTCCCTCCTTTGTTTCATAACCTTTTTAATGTTCAGTGCAAAATAAAAGGTGTGAAGTCTGTTGCAATAAAAATTGTTTATAGCTGTAACTCCTTTCTCAGTTTAGTAGTTTGACACTACAATAAATGCAGTTCTGAGAAAAAGGTAAAACCATCTGCTTTGATAACTCTTCTCACTCTGCTACTTTTTATTGTAAAATTTGTAAGCAGCCTTTCATTCCTCTTTGTCTTCCTCTCCCCTAGACATGCAGCTTTACAGTTGTTTAATTCTCTGCACTACTTCTTGTATTTCAGTAGGATTTCTGTTGACTGTAATTAACATTTGTTACTGAAAGTATAAAATCCTGTTGAACTGCACTTTCTGTTATTCCTGGATCTTATCAACTGCCCATGACTTCTAATTAAGTATTTTCCTCTATTGATAACAGACTCCTTTTTGCCTGTTCGTAGTTACCATGTTATATATTGATTTTTTTTTCTGTCACTTGTGAAATAAGCATTCCAATACTGAGTGAATGTTGATATATAACTTAACACTTAAATTCTGCCACCACCGTGTGCACACAGATATGCACACACATATTCCTGTTGCAGAAAATATACCAGTGATACAAAAATAATCTGGAATAGAATGGAATGAGCCTCCAACTATCCTCAGCATAGAGAAGGAAGAAGAGAGAGAGGTAGAGAGGGTCTGTGAAAGAAAAGCGGTGCAGAACAATCTACCTGATTTACTGGAGGATACCAAGTTACTCAGTGCTATAAGAAAAGAGCATGTGATGCTGTATCATGTCCCAAATGGACATGGACGGTATTGAGGGGATATTTTGGGCAACCAGCATGCTGGCATGCTGATGATTTTTGAGAGCAATGCCATAAAGCTGAAAAAACAACCAGTCATAATCTCACCAAGAACATTACTTCAGAATGAAGATACATATCCGAATTACAGCTATTGTAATGTATGCCTTCACTTTCTTGACACATTATAGATAGGTCCTGCCTGCAACTTATAAAAACAATATATGTATTGGCATAAATCACTGAGTTCTGAGTGCAGTTCTGAGAATTTATGGCAAGAACCATTTGCATTCACATCAACAAGAAAATTGTAACTGCGCGGTTTATCTAGATTGTTGTGTTCATCAATTTAATATCTCTCTGACCACATTAATTTACAGAGTGTTTATGAAGCCAGACACAAATTATTGTGTTAAATATTCAAGTTTTCTCTTCTGTACATTGGAATATTGTAAGAAATAGAAACTGCAGAGCATAAGGAGAACAAAGAGGATTTTGGTGGTGGAATTTTTTTTGATTGTTCATTTTGCAAGGCTTTACCATAGGCCAGCCTGAGGAAGAATGAAGAATGTGAAAGTGGAGGGGATAGAATTTAACATGTAGAAGCTGTGCAGCTTTACTGGAAATTCTTGCAAGTATTTGTAAATTTGTTGCAATGTGAGATGTTGACACAGTAAACTAGCAATTGTAGACACTGGTGGCAAGCATGGATAGTTTTAGTAAAGGCCAAAGCCACATAGCTCTGTAATTCAAGGCATGCAGAGTGGGGACATAAGACTAAAATGGATGCAGAAAGTTTGAAGTTATGTTGTGATTCTTAATACTCCTGTAACTTCATATCTCATGATTCAGTTTATTTGATCCTCATATTTTGCAACATCTAGAGGTTACGCTGGGAACTAGGTAAAGGTAATTGCAGAGTCAGGAACTTGTAATTTGAAACAGATGAAAGCCATGAGCCAAAATGCAATGAAAGAAAAGTTTGACTCAAAACTGAACAGATTGTTGTTAAATGCTGAAACCACAAAATAAGCCCCAGGGTTGAATAAATATAGGCAATGCATTAGATGTCATTTACTTGTGAAAATATGTTTAAGTCTTGTTGGTAAATTCATTTCCTTTTTGAATCTGACTAGATTGAAAGGCCTGATTTGCTTTTTTCTTCCTTTCCGCAAGGCCACTTTTCCTTGTGCCACCACCTACAAGGCATGCAGTAACTGCTTATAGGGGTGAATGCAATGTATCATGTTTTATACTAAAAAGAGCAAACCCCACATGCTGGATTGCTTGCTGGATGCAGCTTTCCAACCACCAGGATGCTTTAGTCCACAGCTCTAGCTGTTCTGTAGTAAAGAGGTGCCTGTGTCTTCTGTCGTAGTTGCCTGGTCTGAGCTGCACGTCTGAGGAGCTCGGGTTCTCTAGGAGCCTCAAAAGTGGGGCTGACATTAACCAATTTAGCCCTAGGCGCTGACAGGGGCACGGGCTTACTGAAAGTTGAACTAGGCGTTCCTCTGCACTGCTGTGGTAGCTCTCTGCATATAACCTGGGAACATTCCTACCCCTCAGGAGTTTCACTTGCTCTCCTTGATTCCGCTTCCCCTCAGTGGTTGGAGGCCTCTCTTATAAGTCATGTAGCAACTTTCTGTATTACAGAGGTGGACTTATAGAGACAGGAATATGTGGGCAGTATGTTTATAAAAAAAAAAGAGATCATTTTACATTCAAAAATGTTTATAAAACATTATAAATCAAATATTGACTTCTGAGGAGGTTCTCTGAATATAGCTGTCAGCAAACTACAAAGGTGGCGGTGACTGCAAGGGCAGAATTCAAAAACTAGTGCCTTTCTGTTGATGAATTATATTTTTGTGTGTGAAAAATCATATTATTCATACTAAGATAACTTTTTAGTTAATAGGAATATTGTCTGAGCAAAGACCAGAAGAATTGGTTTCATGTTTTCCAGTACTATATGTTCCTGTCCTACTATTCCTTGTACAACTTTTTATAGTAATATAAGAATTTTATCAGAAAATGGAATTAGGATTTTGATAACTTCCTCCTCGAAAGAAAGAAAAAAAAAAAAGCACCTGCCTGAATATGGACCTGACCTGACCAAACCTCAGCTTTGTTTTTTTGGCTTTCAGTTGCCTGGAGACCTTTCAGTCTGGTTTAGAAGATCTTGTTTTGAAAACAGTAGTATTTGTTGCCTAATTATGAATGCAGATATTGCATGTGTTTGTGATTTACAAGGCTTTTCTTATGTGGAACAGGCTATAAACTCGCTTTAGAAATGTATAGTAGTCCGGGATAGATAATTATGCTTTGAGAAAAGAGTCTCTGTTTCCAGTGAAAACACTGTAAAGTTATTTCAGAAATGCTCTGACCTCAGCCCGTTCAAATAGCTTGCTTAAAGTGCTTTCACATTTGTGCTGCAGCTAGCAGCTTGATCTCTGCCATCTCACAAATGGAAGCACAGAAATCTCCTTGGGAGAAAAGGCAGGATGTCTACACTATGGTCTGCAAAGTTAGTGTTATTTTACTCACTCTGTTCTTTGTGTCTATACTCTTTAAACAGAAGACACCTTACCCTCCTTTAAACAAATCAGTCTCCTAGTTGACCCCTGCAAACCTAGCTCGGATTTTCCCTCTTGCTTTCCCCCACTCTGTGTACAGACACTAATAAATTCTGCAGCAAAACCTTGGGAGAGTTTCTCAGCATAAATGGAAGAAGATGTCAAAGGCTATGGATAGGAATTTTCTTTTTTAAAGTTGCAAGCACAATAGAGAACAATTGGAACAGTGGGGGAAGAGACAGAGATGGGTGAACAAGCCATGAAAGAATTGCATTAATATTCTTTCGATTAAACCCCACTGGGTCTCTTCACTAGTATCCAAGAGAGCTATTTTTATTTAGAAGTGTTTGTTTTTGAAGACCCTTAGTGGAAAGCAAAAGCGTTGCAAATGCAAGTGCAGGGACTTGCAAGACTGTTCACGCTATAAATGCTCTTGTGGCCTCTAGAAAAACTGTTTCTAGCTTCTGTACAATAGAGTTGTTATATAGTGATGAAGACCTTGTATGAAAAGGTTATATACTGAAAGGGCAACTTAATAGAGACAATAGTTTGTAGGACTCGCTGAGAGGAAACATCAAAAGGTCGTAATTACTGGCTTTGCCCAATAGGGAAGAATGATTAAAAAAACAAATTGTCCAAATATGATGTACACAGGTAATTTTCCAAAAACTCTACACAGAGAAGGAAGAACAAAATAAAATGAAAATACATAATTCAGTCATATTAAAAAATGTGTTTGGGGGATGGATTGTACCATCAGAGAACTCTTTAACAGAGGAAAATCTGCAGGGACTTATGGGTCTAGCTGAGCATACTGCTAAAGGCTGCATCAGGGAGAGGTCCAGTAGCCCCACGCTTGTCTGACCAGCCCCCCTGAGTGAGCACCTCCAGCTCATCTCAGCTCAGGCGAGCTGGCTCAGTGTGAGTAGCTTCTTGATCTCTACTGCCATAGTTTGCACCACTGGTTGTGGAGGGTAGCCCTGAGTTAAAGCCTGTCCTTGGGCATGAGTGGTGTTGAGCATCTGGACAAGCGCACCTAATATCTCCCAACATCACAGTAAGACAACATCCCTAAGACAACATCTCATGGTTTTATACTTTCAAGTATAAGATCCAAGAAAAAAAGTTATTTGTAATTTGCATTGAGTAAGATGTTAATAGCCTGAAAGGAGATGATAATTTAGGAAGACAGAGCATGGCCACATCATTTACTTATTTTCTGTGTTCCCTATCGAAAAGCAATAACAGCCAGCATTCAGTGGTTTTAATTCTTCCCTTTCTGTAGTTCATGTGTTACTGTTGGTATAAATTTGCCTGAGAACTTGCAAATTGGATGTCCTGTGTAAGTTTTAAAGTGGGCCTTCTGAAAATGTGCCACATTTTAATGTAATGGCATCCTGTCAAAGTATCCAGGTAATCAGCCACTAACAGTGAAAAATGATGTATGCAGTTTCCACTGTGTGTATGTAAACCTGTGCGATGGAAAAGGGCATTTGGGAATGGTGTATGAAAAAAGCATAGATGTAGAGAATGTAAAGGCACTGCAAGGTCATAGCCATTCACTAAGTGTTTTGTTTAGTTGGTTATTAAAGAGCACGGGTTCCTGCATGGCAGCGGGAAGGGGGCAGGGGGCAGCATTAATTGAGCAGATGGTTCCCACTTAGCTCGTGGGGTGCACTGTCCTTCCCTAAGCAGCTGGGGTAGGTCAGGCAGCAGGCTTGCTTCCGTGGCCTTTGCAGCAAGCAGGAGAGATGGCAGGCTGGGGAAGGAGAGGAATATGCTTTAGCTTTAGCAGCAGATGCTTTTCTCCGCGTGCATTAGAAGCCATTAAAAATAAGCAGAAAATTGGCTACAGGAGGAATTCTCAAAGATGAGCATGTGGTTCATCACGTCTTTGATAAACAGCAGACTTACCTCTCTTCCAGTTGCATTTGTGTGCACCACAGAAATTTTTGCTAGTACGAACTGTGAAGCGGTCGCAGTATGCTCACCTTAACAAGGTTGCTGTCATGCCTAACTGGGTTGCTGGTGGCAGGCTTTTCTTGTTGTTTCCCCCTTGCACACACACACGCATACGCACGTGCGGGTGGATGTGTACTTCCTCTTGCAACAGTTGGACCTGCTGACTTCTCTTTGCTTCCAACTGTTCTCTTATATACCTCAGCTCTTTTGTAATGAAACACCTGCGTATCTATCAGAGAGCTGGAGGTAGAGTCTGCACTATGTAACCAGCCAGGTCTCTGCAGACTGCTAACGCTTTTAACTCATAAGACACTGACCTGAAAACTGTTTTTGTAGAAACCTGATAGGAGCTTTCTGGGAAGGTTCTTAATAAGACTATTAATACTCTCTTCTGTAGTACTCTCACCTTACTGTTTGGTTTTCTGATGGTAAATATCAATCACTTATTTCTGCAAAATCACACTATACAAATTTCTCGTAAAAGAACTCATTTTACCTAAAACAGCATACTCAGACTAAACATCAACTTCAGTTGTTCAGTTAAACATCAACATCAGTTTTATGTTTGCAAAGATAGGAATGAAAACACTACTCTTAGAATTTCTAATCTATTCTTCTTTGGCAATCTAAGCTAAGAAGGGTGCCAAAATACATGGCAGATTTATAAGCTTCTAAATTTATTAACCTCATTTTCAAAGAAGTTTTACAGTCTTAGAAAACATTTATTATCTGATAGGAGATAAACTGTTGTCCCTAATTGAAGTCAGTACAAATTCTGCATTGCTTCTCAAAGTAGTCTGATTCAATACATGGGGCCAGTGGACTGTTCAAGAATTAACCATGCAATGCCTATCACTAATACTGTGAAGAAGCAGTCTCTGGAATACCCCCAGCATTTGGCATGGTAAACTGTAAGGAACCATACTGTCATGAACAAATCACAGGTGTCTTGCACTGTTCCAGGACTTGATCAGTATTAGTAAGTTACCAATTTTTTTTTTCTATTTATTTCAGGGCCCTCCTGGTCCAAAAGGCGAGAAGGTGAGTTGACGTATGGATGATGCCTACAAAGTGAATGGAAAGCCCGCCCAGCATGAACTAAAGACACAGTTTATGTTGACACAGTGTAATGTTAGATTATGTAAGAGAGCTGAGTAGCACACACATGCTGTGTTAAACCTATCATCTCATCTTTCCACTTTGCAGGGAGATCAAGGTGATCAGGGCCCTCGGGTAAGCATCTTAAAAAAAAATGTTACACTTCCCCTTCGCTGAGTAGGCAATTAGTCGTTAGTGCAAAACTAAATTAAATACAGTGTCTGAGCTAATTATGCTTATTAGCTGCATTTACCCTGCATGTTGAAGTAAGTGTCTGCAGGACAGTAATGACCACATAGTGTCTGAGAAGATTTGAGTAACAATAGTAAGTAAAACGTTAAACTATGCAATTCTTATGGATGGAAACCCCTTTCACAGTGATTTTGCTCTGCTGCATAAGAGTTGGCTTTCCTAACCAGACTTTTCAGTTTCCCCAGCAATGTTTTCGTGCCTTGCATGGGCTCCCACAATGCAGAGGGCAGATGGCTTTTAATAAAAGTAATTCTAGATTTCATGTAAAATGTACCCAATATGAAGAGAATGATAGAAAATATTATGTATGCATGCATTAGATCTTTTACCTGACATGTATGTATGTAATATAATAATAATAATATTATCGCATCTTAAACATATTCAGACAGTTAGAACATGGTTTTGTGGTGAAATTAGGAAGATTCTTTTAATTTTTAATATCATGTTTGTTTTAACAAGAAGAGTAGAGGTGAACACTCTGATAGATTGTCTGTGCCAGTTCATTCTTCTTTACATCTGTGCTTCATTTAAAATGTCTAGTTACATTGTTCTAATGATACAGTGACTCTGTTCAGTAACTTATTTATAATTTTTCCTGTAACAATATGTGCCTTGGATTTTTTTTTCTATCAACTATGTTGAATGTTATGGAGTGTATACTGTCATTTTTCTTAATTTTATTTTGCAGTGAATAAGATTATTTTAAGTTGAAATGTATTTGTCTGAATTTTTGGTGTTACTAAGTATTTTATTATCTATAGAGTTCCGCTAGGCCTCCTGTCACCCTGGTGATAGCAGCGTATGTTGTGGAGACAGAGGCTTTGTAATAATTGCTTTATTATTTCAACTGAAGCTCAAAAAGAAGAAATGGAAATGTATTTAAATAAATAGTAACAATGAAAGCGACATGTTTTTATCTAGAATTAACATATGTAGATCGAAGGTTCTGAAGTCTATAAAGATTTCCTTTTAAATTAAAAGAAAACAAGATATATCTCAGAAGCTCATTTAGGGTGTATCTTTCAGTGTGGTGTTTGCTATAGATGTCATGGCAAATGTAAGGGGAATGGAATAGAGTCTCCATAGCCTTGAAGGGGGTGATCCTTTCCAAAAGCATAAGTGAGAAGCCTGTGCCTAGGTGTTTGTCATTGCTGGACTTGTATTTAGTTAAATTGGTATTTATGATAGCAAATCCGGTGGAGGTATCAGAGAAGGATGCAGAAATTAATAGTCCATTGTGTATTACATGTTTGAGGATATGAATCTGGAGTGTCGAAGAAGATCCTACGGAAGTGCTCAGAGGCATCAAAGCAGGAAAAACAAGTGGAGAAATATGCAGTAGGCTAGAAGTGCTAGCTATACCTATATGCAGGTTTGTTTAGTGTTGCCTTGATGGCAATGTGCCTGCAAGGACTGCTGTGTCCCAGTTTGCCAAGATGTAGTCCTAGTGTTGAAGGGTGTATTCGCTGGACCATACAAATCATGGTTATGGCTGCTTGTTGTTTTTGGAAAATAAAACACAACTAGAAAGCAAAAATGGCCAGTTGAAGGAGGTCATATTTGTGAACTTCAAGTTAAAGTGCACAGTAGGAGGTGCCAGTTGAGATCATCTGAGTATATAGGACAGAGATTAATATATATAGACAAAGTATAGCAAAGAGGGGTGGATAGGATCTTGTGGTCTAGCTGAAGCATCACTAGTTATTTGATCCATGCATATTGTAGTAAAGTACTTCTTTTTGGAGTACTTAGGTATAAATTGCCTTATGTCCAGTCTTATGGGTTTTTCCTTTATCATTTTGCAGCAGGTTTGAATGTGTTTTGCTGTACACTTCCCTTCCTCTGCCTCATTGCCCATGTACATTTCACAAGTCATAAGCACTATGATGTCTCTGACCATTTTCATGGTACAGTAGTTTTCTGATTACTGTCTTCAGGGTGAATCTACTGAACTTTCTGTGCCAGAGGATTTAACATATAATTAATGGAAATTATATGTATAAGTCAGTCATGCACCAAATTAAACTAAACCCATTTAATCCCTGATTTGCTCGTAATTTTCCACCATTACCTATATAAAATAGATGCTATTGGAGGTGCCACCATACTATACAATTACATGGAAATATTATAAATGAAAGTGACTTTGGAATGACATATGTTTGAATTTGACAAGCTTCCAAACAGATTTGGTATAATATCTAAAAGTCATGCACATTTTCAAACTAATTCATGTTTTAAAGATAAGGAACCTACAGGGGTTTTTGTTTGTTTGTTTCTTTGTTTTGGGGGGGTTGTTTCTTTCTTTATTTGCTTTATGGCAGTTTGCATATTGTTTTAAAACTCGGACCTAGTTTAGCAAAGATCTTATTGTTCCATGTCATCTTTTCTGGCTTTGAGATTTCAGAAGGACGCATTAGTCTTTACAAAAGCTGCTTTATTTCCTCCAGGCGTTTTTGTTAGTAACCGAAACCAAAATAAAATGTAGAGACTTGTCAGGTCAAGAGGAGACCCTGAAGCTTTTAAAATCCTGCTGAAATGAAAAGAAAAACATATCTGAAACAAAAAAAAATGCTGCTTTCTGTCACATATACCACTTCAAGTTTTCATCAGGAGTCATGAGATTGATAGCTCCTTCGTTCTCAAATGATTACAAAACTGTAAAAGCGGTAATCAAGTATTTCAAGGCTTTCTTTTCATAGCTATTGTGCATACGGAGTGTACGCCATATTTTTTTGAAAATCTGTTTTTCTTTAAAATAGCTTTCATAAATTGATGGATAGTAGGGACCTGAGCCTGTCCAGAGGTGATGAGCTTGTATTCTTAGAATAATGGGTGTGATTTTTTTTTCTTCCTTTTCAAAGAATCTGAGAGGTTTTCTTAGATATTCAGAAGTGATCTGCTGAGCAGCCTCCTTAACTGCACTGCCATGTTGCTTAATTTGGTTAAGTCCATACTGCTTGTAGAAAACTTGAGCTAAAGTGCCTCAAGGGAGGCAATGAGGAGGATGGGGCTGGCCTCTTTTCACTGGTGGTCACTGATAGAACCAGAGGAAATGGCCACAAGTTGAAGCATAAAAAGTTCCACGGGAACTTAAGGAAGAATTTCTTTACTGTGAGGGTGACAGAGCACTGGAACAGGCTGCCCAGAGAGGTTGTGGAGTCTCCTTCTCTAGAGATCTTCAAGACCTGCTTGGATGCAGTCCTGTGCCACGTGCTCTAGGTGGCCCTGCGTATGCAGGGGGGCTGGACTAGATGACCTCTAGAGGTCCCTTCCAACCTTAGGCATTCTATGATTCTGTAAAGCAGGATGCAACATCTGGTATTTGGGTTGATGTAGAAGTGCTTGCTTTGAGTGCAAGTTTGAGCAGCAAGTTAACATGCCCCTTGACCTTGTGAGACCCCAGATAAGGTACTGGTGGTTATGTTCAGAAATCCTAATGTTAGTTGAAGGATTTTTGTTGTTGTTGTTTACACCTTATATTTTTATATCAGGCTTCTTCTCTGCTTCTTACTCTAATACTCTATAAGACAAAACATTTAAGTCAAATGCAGGACTAAATTTCCTCAATATCAGTGTAAGAGACACTAATGTTAAAAAGTCTTTTGTATACTTTTTGCAGAGGACATGGCTTCATAACATGTCCATGGACATTTTCATTAATGTACTGAACCATGACAAAATTAAAAATGATGGCTTTTAGCTTGTAGGCTATCAGAGTAACTGCTGATGTCAGCCCACTACTCAGTTCTAGTTGCTAAGCTATATTGCACTTTAAAAAAGCCTTCAAAATTTTCTTAAAGAAAAGACTTCAAAGGATTTGTGGCAGAGTTTGTACCCTAATTAATGGTAATACACCTTCAGAGGTGAATATTTCAGAACAGACCAACTCACACTGAGTATCTTAATCATTTTACTGTCATCCTTCAGGAAATAACATAAACATATTTTTAGCTTTGAAAAATGAGAGATTTCTTCATCAGATGTAGAAAATATCAGCCAGCACCTGGCCTTAAATTAGTTTTGGTCTGTATACAATATGAAGCCACCCAGAAGCCGTACTTCAGTAGTTTCATAGAATTATTCTCTCTTCTTGGTATATTTAAGTGAATTTTTAACAGCTGAATCTGCACAAAACTGATAGCATCTCTAAAATGTCTTCAGCAAAAGAGATTAAGTTCTAAAAAAGAAAACTTATTCAGAAGCTTATTTTATTGTGTTAACCATAGTTGACTTGAAGATTCAATAGATTCTTTATAAATTAGGGTCTGATAGTAACCGAATGTTCCTTTTTTATTTAACTCCTTCATTTTTCTTGTTTATTTTGATTGCATTTGCTGCATATTTGTTGCCCAGGAGGGAGAAATGGCTGTTTCATAGTAGAATTTCTGCAGATTCTACTCTTCTCTGCTGGAAAACTATTGTTTCTGCTGGAAAACTTGTTTTCAATGTGTGTATATTATCCTTAGTTACTATGTTTTGAAGAAATACATAATAAAGTGGGCGCTTTTCTCACTGAAAATAAATGGAAAAGCTATAATGACTTCATTAGAATTCATTATGAACCTAATTCATAAATCTGTTTATATTCTGATAAATCAGAAAATACTATCTATTGAAAGATGAATAAACCATGATCATTCTTCCCCTGCTTTTAAATTCATCTTACCATCTAGTAGTTTTTGTTTGGAGATTGATGTATTTATTCTAGAAATCAGTAGGTTTGCCTCACAAAATAGGAAGTAGTGTATGAACTAATCATATGGTTATTGTGGTTAACTCAAATGTAATTGATTGACTGAAAAGACACTGTGCTACTTTAAATGCCAGCTCCACTAGTATGACTACCCACCTAATTAATTTTTCTATCTTTTATTGTCCTGTATGCAAAACTATTATAGTTTTGGTTATAAATCATATCTAATCACAGCTTTAGTTACAAACTGTACTGTTATTTTGGCACAGTAAGATTGAAAAGCTTACGTGATTCCTTCTGTTAATGCAGCTTTCACAGAAGTGGCCTCCTTGGGAGAACTGCCTGACTTCTGTTTTAATGCCAATTTCCTTGTGAGCAGTTAACTCAGCTTCTGAGACTTTATTTCCTTGTCTGTCAAAAGCCAACAGAGGTATTTACCTTCTCCATTCATGGGTCTAATTATCTGTTCTGCTTGGCCAGTTCTAGGCTGTTGTGGGTCCACTGGTTTCCATTAAGTTGAAACTAGGGTAGCAAAGTGGAGCAAGGTTAGTATTTGTAATTAGAAGAGGTTAGGAAAGAACTTGGATTGTACTGACTGCCAAGTTTATGTCTAAAGCATTGGGACACATGGGATTGAGCTATGCCTTCATTCAGAATTCACTGGCATGTTCTGGCTTTGGGTGACTCTCCAGGGCCAAACTATGCTTTTTATGTTAGGCACATGAGGTACTGCTGGGAATGCAGAACAGCTGTGACACTCCGAGGGAGAGTGCCACATACCTGCTCCGAGGATTAGGATGTTGTCATTCCCATCTTAAGAAATAGGCAGTGCATGTCTTCACTCACCACCAGTGAGTTTGCATCTTCCTCTTTTCTAGCATGCCAAAGGAATGGCGAGGAAGGAAGTCTTGGCACATCCTGTTCTCCTCTTTCTACAGCCTTGTCCCATGACCAAGAAAATATTTTGTGGACATTTTATTTTGAAATGCAGCTGTCCTGCAAAAGTGTTCCAGTATCAAACACTTGAATTTGACCAATTTGATCAAAAACAGTCCATTAAGAATTTCATAAAAGTGGTTTGTATCTGCTTCAAGGCTCTAGTGGGAGTAAAATGAAGAGAAACACAGTGAGCTAGGATAGAAGATTTTTGCTGTGAAGATCAACTTGTTTTTTGTGTGGACCAATCCATCTTGAAGTAAACTGATTCTTACTACCAGTTTCAGGGAAATTGGCTCTGCCCTCAGGAAGGATATTCTGTATAGGTCAGAGTATGATCACTCATCAGAAGTCATAACTGAGTTACATGCGGAAAAGGTATTTGCCTCCCTGAAAATTCATCGAATACTAGCACCAACTAGGTAAGTGCTGGCCTTTTCTGATTTTGTTCATTTTGAAAGCGCAGTGCCGTGTCAGGTAGAGTTCACTGCAAAAATACAGAGGTGATTACAGAAAATAACACTTCAGTAATGATCCTTTCTAGCCAGAGACAGTCCGTGCTAGTTCTTAAACATTAATTTTTTATTATTTTAAAACAAAGCCTGACCCGTTACATAATGTGTACAAATTAAAACTCCTTGCTGAATGACTGCCTAAGTGAAAAGAAATTCCTGGATGCTTGTCTTTTTGCAGTGCTCTGTTTTACTTAGCAAATTTGCTAATGGAGAAAGCAGCAGTTATGATAAAAGGGATTATATAAAAGAGCTCCCACTGAGAGTCCATGGCACTCTACCGGGTGATACAAACACTGTATTCCCCAGGGCAGGTACAATAATTAGCTGCAGGACTGGCACTTGGTCTGAGGGATTAATTAGAACTTGAAGTGGTGCTGGTGGGAGGAAATACAGCCATAAAGATTGTCACGATCATTCTAGCCTGAAGCCTGTGTGATTTGATGTGAAATAGCAGCAGCTGGCTGTAACCTTAGGAAGTGCAAGTGAACAGCAGGTGGTAATTCCTGTCTCATTTGCCATGTCTTCACAGGAACATGTAAGCTTGTGCAGCTTGGATTTATTGGCAGGTCAGAAGGAAAATCCTAAGGAGGCCTGTGACATTTACCGAAGTAAGCAAATGCAATAGTCAAATGCAGTATGTGCAGCATAGTGTAAAACTAGCAATGCTGATGCTGAATGTTGTTTACTTATTATACAGTAAGGTAGTTATGTTTTTATAACATTAACTTCATGCAGACAGATGCACAAAGCTGAATATACTCTGAAAAAATTCAGACCTGCTACAAGAAATCACACCACTGCAGAATGTGATAGATAATATGTGAGTTACTACATCTGAGCAGAAAATCAAATAGAATATGTTCTGTCATCCTCCAGTTTTTCAGTGGCCATCATATGGGAATGGGAATGAGTAGGCTTTCCATACATTCCCAAGTGGGTAAGCAGGGCACCATTATATAGCTCCAGACCTGTTAGCCTCCACCAAACACCCTGCTTTGCTGGCGCATTTGGGCAGACATTCCTGGAAGCAGTGCCACGAGTGTGTTAATTTAGAAGATGTAACCAACTGGCACATCAGGGTGAGGATGATTTGTCAGCAGCAGAATTTATTGGTCCGGTGATCGCTGTTGGTCATTCTGGTGTTTTGTATTGTACAAGGGCCTCCCAGTGTGTAGAACAAGAGCCCTTCCTCTGTGCGGTTCAAGAACCAGACCAAATAAAGAGAAAATTGAGTAACTTTGAATCCATCATTAAGAACAGCTTTAGACTGAGAAAAAATAAAAAAGACCTAGGGAATATTGGCTATATTTATAGCAGACTGACAGGAAAGGAAGAGAACTGGTTTTATGGGGAGGGTGACTCTTCTTATGCCCTTTTAGAAACTCATTGTATGTCAGCATTATCTCTCATGGATGCCAGAAGATATACTGCCTTCTAAAGCCTCCCACGCATGAAAAAGCTACGCACCCGTTATAATGTCCTTGTTGGGTTTCATTTAATATTTCCATCTTTCTGGCCCTCTCCAAATACATGTTACTTATGGGGAGATAATGTTAGCATTAAATGTTGGCATGTTAGCAGTAAATTTCTCTGACCATTAGGTCTTCAATTAATCCTGCAGTTGTGCAAAGCAAAGAAAGTTTTGTCCTACCTGGGAACATGGTGAAAGAAGATTCTAAGTGGTTGTTGAAAAGTAGAGCTGTCCCCTGTTCTCAGGTGTTGCTTATACAGAGAGAAGGCTACCATACTGTAAATGCTCTTGAGCTTGTGCTTGTGATATTGGGAAGGCTGGAGATGGAATGGGAAGTGCTTGGTGTGAATGTCCTTGGTGGAGCTGCACAAAACTGTCAAAATACTTCCATTTCTTCTTCTTTTTTTTTCCCCCCCTCACAAAATGGCATATTTTCAGATTAAACTCTTTCCCTAATTAATCTTAGGCCTCTTCATATTCAGAATTAAATAAATCAAACCTAATATATCTTGAATTTCCTTTAAAAAAATCTGAATACATTTATTCAGAGATAAATAAGAAAATTACCATGTTGTAATGCTAAAGGTTAATAAAAATATAAAATGGTTAAAAACTTTATATTTGTCCACTTCTTTAATAAAAGATGTTTAAGATTTACTACTTAGTGCCCAGGTTTCTGTCCTTTTGTAGACTTCTTGTTTGTGTTCATTTTCAGTACGTGAGTATTGTAGTTTTATTGAGAAGAGGAATGGATGATGTGCACAGCAGGAATAATGAGTCACAGATGTAAAGATTCTGGCACGTTACCATTTAATAACTTCTTTAACTTATATTCCATAATAAGATAAATGCAAATTTGATACATCTGTTTTCTAAATGATGCATTGTTCCAGTCTTAGCAATGTCTCAGGAGTGTTTCTTTAAATGTTTGGAGTTTTAGCCTTTTTTGGTTTTGTTTTCTTTTTGTTTCATTTGGTTTGAAGGAGGAGATTTCAGGTCACCAGGAAATGTATGTAGCCACACCTCACTTCATCAGAAAGAAGTGGGATGGCTGGCAAAACTTCACTGACTTCCCAGCTACAGGGTCTCAGGTTCTCCTTGTCTCACTGGGGGACATTAGGAGTAAATCTGCTGAAAGCCTCTGAGATGCACCAGTAAAGGACGTGCTGTCTGCATATGAAATTTGCTATGCCTTTTTTTCTTTTGTAAAGATCAATGTGATTTTTGTGAACAAAAGGATCACTGATGTTGTTGAATGGGAATTCAAGTAGAGCACGTGTTTGGTACGTTGGTAGAACCTGTTGCAGCTGTTGCCTGTTGGCACTTTCTGCCAGGCATCCGTATGGCGCAGCTCTGTGGCCAGCTGGGGCTTGCAAAGGGCTCATCTGCGGTAGTGCCCCATGCCTCCTGACACAGCACTGATGCAGGACTTCTTGGAAATCACTGGGTCAGGTAGTCACAATCTGCACAGCCTCCCTGATTGAAGTTGCCAAGCTGCACTCTGGCAGCCATATGTGCCAGGCCATCCAGCAAGGACTATGCTGCCAGTGCCTCCTCACAGAGGCTGTGGGGTACCTGCGTGCATGTAGCTTAGAGGTACTAGGCTATACTTTATACTCTATTCCTCAGCCTAGTATCTTGCTGCCACATCCTGGCTTCCCGTGAATGAGCCTTTGAGAGCCTCTGCTTCAGACAGACAAGTCTGTGAAAGACAAGGTTGAAATCCCCAAGGCTGGGGATTTCTCTGAGTGTACCACTCACCCTCCGAAGCCTTCTGCTTTTTAAAAGGCCTAATCCCCATCCTTGGACACAGTGTAAGAGAAGTGCAGAGCTGAGAGCAAAATTCACCTCTCAGGAGCCCATGATTATAAAGTTCTTCTTTGCTTGTATCAGTACAGCACAAGTTCTGCACATGTTAATAGACAGGTGATGAGAAACCGTGTGTACCATACAATGTTTGAAGGGGAAAATTTTGCCCTGGATAAGAAAATGTTTCTATGTATGTATTGAACATGTTGAACTTGGCCATTCTGGAATATCCCAGATTTAGTAGTAGAATGTTGTTCAATGTTTATAATTGTATATGTATTACCAGTCTATGTGCTGAATGTCATATGTTAAACAGAACATGAGGAGTTGGATCATAAGTATACAAAGTGCTTCAAAATCTGCTGTCACTGCTGTCAAGTTCTGCAACAATGCAGAATCAAAGCTTTCTGCATAGCCTTCCGAGTAATTTTAATTGAAAATGGCTCAGCTGCTTGGTAGCCTAAGAACTGTCAAATGGTCATAATACTTCCTTTTAATATTAAGGAAATTCACCTCTGTGCAACTTTCCTTCTGAAATCTCTTTATATTCTTGGTGTGAAATCATAACCTTTGTTTGCACTGTAGTGCAAATCTAATCCTGTTTCCCATATGACAGAGAAGCTGTTACCTGTCAGTAGGATATGTGGGACATACTAAACACAGTGTTTGTTTTGTTAGTCTGTTAGTAAATTGTCTCTGTGATGTTTGTGTTGTGCTGTTTTGGTACCATGTTATGCTGTGTCCCTAGGGTCTGCCAGGCTTCCCTACAGCTGCTGCTCTGCAAAGTAATCAGATCCTCACCGTCAAGGTTTGTGACTGACACGTATCTGTTCAGTCAGGTCTCTCTATCAGCATAAAAGTGCACATGAAGAAAATGGTTTTACCAATGCATATTGGTGAATCTTTATGGTGGACCTAAGTCAACTCTCTCTGACTTTGCATAGGTGTAAGTTCTCCTAATGCAGAGCATGAGACCAAACTGTAACTGTGTACAGGATTATCCCATGCAGCACCCACATTCCAGATGCTCTGGATCAGTATTTTATTTTTAGGTGAGGTTTTACTGAGGCACACAGGAGCGTGGAAGATGTCTGTGAACTGTATACTGGGTATATGTAGAGCCCGTTATCTGTTTGTTATGCTTCAGACCTTCAGTCTGTGCATACAGGTTTTTCAAAGTGCATTTGCAAATTAAGCAGGAAGGGTTGAAGCAATTTAGTTAAGCTGGGACTTCAGTCCTTACTTAAATGCCACCATACTTCATGGCACAATATGCTGGTTGGAAAATCTGACTGAAAGTTGAACTGGTGCTTTGTCTCTAGAAGCTTTGCTGAAAAAAAAACCAAGAAAAGTGTTTTTTTTTAGAGCCTGGATGATGGAAGATTAAAGTAGGAGGAATTCTCACAATAAATCGGTGAAGATACACAGTTAACTCGTTGTATGTGATTAATCCATCAGTAATAAAAGATCCTGTCCAGTCTAATTAGAGGTTAATTTCTTCAATAGAAAAGGCACAGTTTCTGTCAGACAGAAGCACCAGTTTATATTATTTTATTTATTATAAATCTAATGAATATGTCTTTATTTCTTTCTCGGGCCTTCTGATGTCTATTCTTCAACTCTCTCATCTCTGATCTTCAACCTTTGACCTCACCTGCCTGATCAGATGGTGTTTCCTAAAATCAATCATGGGTTTCTCTCTGCTGATCAGCAGCTCATTAAACGCCGCCTCATTAAGGTAGTGCTTAATCTTGCTGGACTCTGGTTCTTCTTTACGTTCAATTTACTCTTTGCTGTACCTTTTTATCAAATGCCTTCTTACAGCAGGTTGTTCATTTGAAAATGTTTTGGAATTAAGCAATTACTGAAATTTATCACTTAAAATGCTATGGCCAGCTCTGCTAAATGCTGGCCAATGCATTTAAGACACCGCCAACTTTTTTCAGTGGTTTGCAGAAAAATTCTGTGGGAAATTAATCAAGTTGAGCATTGTTTTGTGATTTGTTTTTTTGTTCTTTCTAAAGGGGAAGGTAGTGTGTTTTGATAGTTTTATTGAAAAAATGGCTTTTAAAAACTAATAGGTTTAAGTCATTAGAGGAGTTGGCTGGTTATCGCTATCAAATGGCTCCAGAGAACAGCCTACATATTATGTACAACTTTTTGGAAAAGCAGTTGTTTTCCATCCTCACTTTTAAAAGCTTCTTCTGCATCACCAATAGGCTTTGGAACATTGCTATATAAACTCCACAGCTCTCATAGAGACTTTTTTTAACTAAACTTCGTTGAGGTCATGCCAATCTTAAAGTAAACATTTTGCCTTCTTGATGAAAACGATTATTTGCTTTGGAAAACACAGGGAGTAAAAGATTGCTAGGCTGCTCCAAATTTTGGTGAAAGTCCTGCTGCAGAACAAGCAGTTCAGACTCTGAACCTCCCACTCTGTGGCTGATTGCACTAGACAGGTACAACATGCTGGTCTTGAGGGAAAGTGCTGTCTCTACTGTAAGAAGTGGAGAAGCCAATGACCAGCTCATGGCAGCTGCTTCCAGCTAGTCTTGTGAGGTTGATGTTAAAGCAAACTTCTGATAGGTTTTTTTGTTGGTTTAGGGGGACCAAGGACAAGCTGGACCTCCTGGGCCTCCAGGGCCTCCAGGACCCAGAGGTCCCCCAGGAGATACGGGTAAAGACGGTCCTCGAGGGATGCCTGGCGTACCGGTGAGTTAATCTGTGCCTGTTACAGTGTCCAAATTCCTCTTGTACCAGTTTGCTTTCCAAGAAGTTTTGTGAGTTAAGATTTGTGAATATAAAATAGAGAGGTTCAACCACAGGCAGACTACATGGCATACCTGAAGAGAGACATACACACACATACACAGATACAGACACACTTCACATCAGGGCCAAGACTAACACCTAGGTTTCTTGCCTTACATTCCTGACAGTTTTTCCCACAGATTCTACCGTTTCTCAGTTGCTCGTTCATGTTTTAATAGCTGTAGTTGTGTGAGGGGGGCCTGCCCCACTATGCAAGTAGCAAATGTTTATGCTCCAGCTTTGAGATAAAGCTAAATTTGAGGCGAGGTCATTGCATGAACTATTCTGACTTCTGGCTTCCTAATGATTTAGCCTCAAAAATCCTGAAATTCAAATAATAAATTGCTGAACACTGGCTGTCCAAAGTGTAATAAAATACCCTAGCTACTTCATTCTGTGAATTAGATTCTGCCATCTTTACACAAGTAGAACAATACTGTGTAAGTCTTTGGCTTAGTATTTCATTAGAGCTGCCAGCAGAATCCAGCATATTGTGCATGTTAGCACAGGATCAGACCCACAGCCTTTTGGCACTCTGTGATCTCATGATGAAAAGCTTTTTAAACAGATAAACACAAGACTTTTTTTTTCACAAATGTGCTTTTTGTTTATGATTTTGTGTCCTATTTTTGTTGTTGTTTATTTGAAAGAAGTACTTTTCATCATGAATCTCCATAAGTTATTAATGTGGAGGACACAGGTAATAAGACAACCGAAGTGTCATATATATATATATGGCTGCACACACACTTTTAAGAAAAGATCAAGGCTGTATATATGGACAGCACTAGAAATAGAAACAATTTTTCTGAAGAAAAATTAAAGCGTATTATGCAAGGCCAGGACAGGAAGGCATAAAACTCCCCTGTAGGGCCTTTTTAGGCCAAGGAAGAAAATATCTAAGCTCCCGTTCTGCCTCTGTTCTGCCTTTTTTCAGGTTACCTAATCCAAAATGTTATAAACCTTTCAAATCTAATGTAACATGATGATAATAGTAAGGCTGTGCTAAAACTTCCTGGTGAAATCCAGTAAGGCTTTGGAATTAAGGGCTGTGTAGTACTTAAGTTTCTGAACAAAATTGCCCTGAAAAGTTCAAGAACAAGGTTATGAAATGGCGGTAAAAATCTACTGCTGTCATTTGCAGTCCTTCACTCTGACTGCCTACGCATTTCAGTTAGTCCTGCAGCACATCCTTGTTTTGGACCTCACTGGATAATCCCATGTGTTTGTATAATGCAGTCCTGTTTGACTGCATTCATCAGAGTTGCTTCTGGTTTGACAGAGTGATGGTGAGGCTGAAACCAGGAGAATCAGCTGTTACAGAAAGTACTGTAACAGTACTGATTTGATTACAACTTAACTGGGTTGCTTTTTTGTTTTGTTTTGTTTTTTTATTTTTTTGCTTTTCAGCAAATGCGCTGAAAAGTAAAGCGCTTTAAGCAATGAAATCATTCCATTTTATAATGTTCGGTAATGTTCGGTGATTTTGACTTTAGATGGCAAAAGAGAGTGTTTTTTTATAGTTTTTTTTTTTAAACTGTGGCCATCTTAAGCCGTATGGCATTACGAAAAATCAGTTTACAGTACTGCTAGAATTAGGTACAAGCAGGTTTTAGATAGAAACCAACCAGATGGCTGATTATTGTTACCATCCTGCTCCTTCTCAGTGTGTCCTGTATCCGCAAGTTAATGTTGCTGATCCTCAACAGCCTTGTTCCTCTGTAGCTGTGTGATTGATATTTAGTCATGCGAAACAGCTGTAAGGGGAATACATGGCCCAAAGGTAGTGACAGCTTTGTATTTTTAAAAGACATGTGGGCCTTCCAGTTGAAGAGTTGTCCCAAGCATTCAACAAGCAGTAGCTAGGAAGGGTTATGAGCATGATGATTTGGCATCCCACAGCCCGAGGAGAAAGTCCTCACCATTACCAGCTGGTGAGGTCTTACTTATTACTATAAGACAGTAATTTTCTCCTTTGGAATTCTAGCCAAAGCAAAAAGCAAACAGAAAACATACATAAAATCAAACAAACAAAACACAGCCCAAAGACTGACCCTTCTAGCCTGTTCTTGTCAAGCAAAGACTTCTTTAGAAACTTGAATGTTTTGTCCCCTCCTTACCCATGCCCATATACTTACTGTGTATCCTAAGAAAGTCAGGAGCCAAGTTAGCAAGGCAGAGGGAGCAGCTTTAGCTGCGGTTTTTGTTACTGCTTGTCCTCAGCATAGCAGGGCTGAGAAGCAGTCTCTGTGCTCACATCTTTATCCATGCCATTACTGCCTTGCATGCTGTAAATGTGTATTCTACTCTGGATACTTAATGCCTGTAGGGATGAGGATGAGTCATTTTCTGGGGCAGGAAATCTTGACAGCTGAGGAGGTGGAAATATTAGGGAAGTGCTATTGGGCCAATTGGCAGCAGAGAGAGCACCAAGGAAGGGTAAGGGTGTTTGTGCCAGCTTCTGCTACATCTTTCTTTGGATGTCAGTAGAATAAAATGTTGGGACTTGAGCAGATTTGCCTTTGTATAGAGCAAGACCTACTTTTGGTGCTTCCTCTCTCATACTTTTGCTGTCACGAGGCAGCAGCACAAGGACTTGGAAACTTTAGTACTTCCAAAAAGAAATAGAGAAAAAATTCTTTCATAATCATCCATAAATCCTCATAGTTGAGCAACAGAATATGGTGTGAGCCTTTGAAGTCCTTTTAGTGTAGAGATAATGTGTCCCACATCATCCTGATGGTGGCTTAAGCCTGTGAGACTGCTGTACACATCTTTGGAGTGATCTGCAAAGTCCAGCAAGCTTGACTAATTAGCTGTCTGCAGCCTGAGCTTGTGTGCTTTCTCTTTCCTGGTTACCTCAGTGTGTTTGCAGGTGGTACATTGCTGCTTTTGAATGCAGTGCACACATGCCCAGAGAAGCAGTTCTGATTCTTTTTAGCTGTCGAAAGAATCACATTGGCACAGTACTCATCATTTTTTGACAGTGGACTTTCTTTTGTGACAAAGCTGCTAAAGATGATCCTGCAGCTGTGCTGATGCAGGAGCACGTGGGCTGTCCTATGAACTGTTGGGTTTACAAGGCGGCGATCTGTAAACCATATTGCTGAAATGATCAGAACTCTGTTTTTGCATGGGTATTTTTAGCCCATATTGTGCGACTGATTCATTTTACTGACTCTGTAGACAGTTATATGTGTATGCATGGGGAAAAAAGTGGACAAGATAGTTTCTGACATAATGTAGAGTTGTGCCTATGGAAAGAGAATGCACAGGAAAAAATATGGCTTATCATTTTAAAAGCCAGTACAGATATTTACCTGCTGAAAATAATTATTGCATGGCTTCAAAATCACAATATTCATGAGTTTTTCAACATGATAATTTGCAGCAGTAAGTTATGCTTGCTGATTGAAGTGATGACACAGGCTGGAAAGTCATTCTGGAATACGTAAACACTGTGATTCTGGACATGTGTGAAATAATCTTTCTCTGTGTCCTTTAGCACCACTGACTGGAATGGAATATAATAATTGGAACCAAGGGACGGGGAGTCGTGACATCAGTACTTAATTGTTTCTTGGAGAACTATCCTATTAAAAGATTATGAATCAGTACTTTGTCTGTGATTTGGCCTGTTACTTTAAAAAAAAAATAAAAATACATATATGCATATTTAATGTGCAGTTAATTGGCATATTTGTCTAAGAATATAAGAATGAAATTTTAAGACATATTGATACTATCAGTTAGAAAAACAAATGTAAGAAATATTACTGAGATTTGTTTTTCTTTCTTTTTTATTTTTTAAAGGGTGAGCCAGGAAAGCCAGGCGAACAAGGATTGACAGTAAGTAGTCCTCTTTTCTAAGAGTTTGCTAAGAAATCATAATACATATATGCTTTTTAAAAGGTGTAACTCCAAAAAGCTTTATGATTGTTTATTCCTTAACCTTTCTTTGTCAAAGACTATTTGAAATCTTCTCTGTGAAGAAAACATCAGAAAGGCAAATTTTATCTTCTGGCACTCAGTCACCTGACATACAAGGCCAGATTAGGCTAATATCAGCTTGCAGAAGCAGAGGAAAATAAAAAAGATAGGTGCATAGCAAAGCAAACGAGGCAGCTCAGTTGTACCCCACTTACAAAGCCCCACCCTGGTGGTGCCCATTTGTTGCTGCCTCCAAAGTTGAGCTGTTTTCGCCTTGGGAGCAGTGGGCACCAGAATAGCTATCTGCTTGCTTAAAGAAGAAAATCCCGGTTATGGCAGGCAACAATTCTGGCTCCTTTCCTGCAAGAACAGTGATATGCAACTGTGCATACTGAAACTCTTAGATTATTCTTCCTGATAACTCCTTTTCTTTTTCCCTATGTGTAAGAGAATATAACAGTCAAAGGAATGTGTTTTTAAAAAATATTCGGATATGGGAGTAGATGTTTATATTTTTTATTGCATCAGGATCTAATTAATCCTATTCATTTAGAAACAAATTGAAGCTCCACTGCTTTTAAACCAGCTTCAGCCACAGGATGAGGCATCAGAAATTTCTGACTGTCACATATTCCCAGCCACTGAGGCATGCAGTGATTTTTTTTCCCCTTAAGATCTCCCTAAACACTCCTGGTCATTCCTATTTTTCTGTGAGAGATGACAGAATAATAGCCCATGGCACATGGCTTTGATTTCTGAATGCTTCTGAGTGGGAAGATTCTGGACAAAGTAGTCTCATTGGATATGGTTGCTCTCTGAATTCATGAAGTTTTACACAGGTATGATGGTACATTACTGCTGCAAATTGCAGAACATTTTGGATTGCAATGGACATGTATTTGTCACAGAAGATGAAGCTTAGATTCTTAGATGCTGAAATATGTGGCTATGATCAGGCAGTTAAAATCCTGGAGTTTTTCATTTAAGGATAATTATTTAACAAAACAAAACCTAAAGACTCCCAAAGGGAACACCAAGTTTTTCAGCAAGTTTACTGGGTTATTTTTAGTTCTGTCCTCTTGATTTTTCATTGCCTATTGTTAATAACGTGCATAATAGCTGTGTAGGGTGTTTGCTTGTTCCATTTTGCTTGTAATACTCTTCTCTTTGCCATCTGGATCAAATTTACTCAGGTACTATGACAGTTTTCCTTCTCTTCAAGACTGGATCTTCAGGATCACAAAAATGCAGAGATTATTTTAGGAGCAAAACAATGTTGATCACTTTTTAGTCCCCACGCTCAGAGGATTCCCATTATTCTAAAGTAACAAGCTCTATATAAGTACGAAAGAACTCATCTGTTCCTCTGCATGAGTTCCTCTGGAACTCATCTGTTTCTGTACATTACACATGACAGTGTGATTAAATGGTGTTTTGAAAAGCAAATGAGCAAGCTGAGTTAGAAGAAGGTTCTAAATTACTTGAATTCCTAAGCACCAAATGCCAGGTCTAAAAGTATTTTGGTTTCAAGTATTAAATTGTGTATAGATCAAGTACAGAACATCAGAATATCAGGAAGGCGATTCATTTCTTTTTATTCCTCTTGCTGCCCTTGAGGCACCCTTTATGCCGGTACAAATTTTCAGATTGTCGTCACTGTGGAAGTTGCTACAGTTACTCATGTGCTCTTTAGCTTCTTTTTTTATTTTCCATCATGTATTTCCGTGCATTTCCATATTTTAAATGGAGATGCCAGTGCAGAAATGCACACTTCCACTGATGGAGTGTGCAGTGATTTCATGCTTGCCCACGTCTTCAAGGCCCTATCCAGTAAGAAACCAAGCACCATGGCTTGTGCTCTGGTTCTTACAGGATGGAGACAGAATACAGTCAAGGTGAGCTGTAGGTGTTGTGAAACAAACTGTACAGTTTGGATATGTTTGCCAAAGTTGGTGAAAGTCAAAGGCAATTTATATCCTGTAGGATCATACTGTCATTGTCATTAAAATCAGTCATGCTGTTCAGGTAAAAAAGAGCTTGCAGACCTGAGCTCTAGTTTGCAATAATGGTATTAGAAGCTGTTCTTTTTCAGCAATGTTTTGTCAATTATGTTTGGTATTGCCTTGGTATTTTTAGGTGAATGTAAAAAATATTATTTGAGCTGATAAACCAAGCTTTAATCTCTGGACCAGCAATTGCACAGCTTAAAATTACTTAGTTTCCAAGCAGAGGAATAAAATTCTTGAAGAGTGAGAGACAATAGGTAATGAGATAACAGCACGTTTTCTAACTTGTGCCTCTAGCTTGGGCGCCGCAAGCCTATTACACCGTGCTAAGTAACGTGTGACCTACTCGCATAGTGTGTACCTCGATTCACAAAATGTTTAAAACATTGGATGCATATGGAGTTCTGGGAAGTGTTCGTATTCTCATTTCAGCAAAATAGGAAATTCAGTCTTTGGTAGACATGGTAATTTACTCCAACTGAGAATCTGCTCCACTTCCCCATTTTCAATAAAGTACTGTGTCAATAAAGTAAATCATGGTTCAGGTGATGTTAGTTGAGAGGGCAGTAATAATTCAGTGCCTTGTGCTGTCTCAGGCAGAGAAGGTAGATACAGAGAATGACAATATCTGAGGTCTCTTGAGACAGCTTAGCCTCTCTTGAGTGTGGAAAGGAGTGTACTTTGAGGATGGAATGGCCTCTCTTTTTTTGCCATTTACAATGTGGAAGTTGTGTGGGTTAGAGTAGGGTTAAGGAAGTCGTGGGCTGAGAAACCAGTTGTTGCTTTCAGAGATCCCTTCATGCTCCGTTTTGAAGATTGTCAGAGTGCCATTCTGCTTCTATTGCTCCCCTGTGATGTGGTTGTGATGTTGTGGAGAGTTGCTGTCCCCAAGGTTTTTCAGTTCTATTTGTTTGTATGTCAAGAAAGAACTATTTCCTTTCAGAGGCAAGTAGGGAGTGAGAGCCTACAGTTCACTTTTGGCATGATGGAGGCTTAGATTTACATTAAAAAGGAGTATGTATCCTTAATGTTAGAAGGGAATGTAAGAACGACTAGTTAGTTGCAGATAGTGTCTGTTTCGTAGGACGCTTACAAGCGGTGAACAGCCACGCTCTAAAAAAGGTGAGAGATCTGAAGTTTTCTCTTGCCTTAAGTTCTTGAAGGGAACTCTTAAGAACTCTTGAATGAGTTCTTTCATTCTTTCTTACAGATAGAAGTAAGAGAATTCAGAGGGAGGACAAGTGGTGAGGTGACACCAAAGGGACAGGAAATTTTGAAATGTTATGGAGAAGTAGCAAAATGTCTGCTATACAAGATGCAAGACCTGTAGTTCCCTTCGCTTTTCACCCTTTTCCGTTAAAGATGTGTACTGCTCCTCATAATTCATCTCCCTGTCCATGACATCTTCCTGGTCTTTTCTGACAGTAAGGCCTTTTAAATGCCATATGAAAATTTTTCTACTATATCTTTGTGGTTTTAGAATGGATTATGAATGAATTTTGTGATTCTTCTGAACTTGCAACTTGAATAGCTGCAGACTGTTAATGAATACTTAAATTGTGGTCAGTGACAAGAAAACTCAAAAGCCTGATACTGAGAGATTTCAGACTGTTAAATATAGAAGACACTGCTTGGGGTATGCCTGTTTCTGATTCACATACTGAGAAGCTTTTTTTGAACATTATTTCTACTTTCATGCTTAGATCTACTTTAAAATAGTACAAAGTGATAAAAATGTAATGTTAAAAAAGCAGTGATTTCAACCCCTTATAAAATAAGTCAGTCTTAAACATTTTTACTGTATGAATCAATCACTTATTGTCACTGAAAAATTACTATTATTTTCCCCAGAAATTGGATTTTAAATCACCTAAGTAATTTTACAGCTGTTTGCAAGAGCAGGACAGTCCAAAACAGCCACAGCACTCAGGTAAAGGTGTCTGTGCAAAACAAATCAATATTATATGACTAACTCAAGCACAAAATCCTGCTTAAGATGTACTCGTTGCCAACTAGCAGTTTTGTGCTTACTCAGCCTTCTTGGGCATGTGTTCAATAAAATCAGACCTAATATTATTGTTTTTCCTATTTATTCAAAATAAGGAAGACCGCCCTTCTTCCCAAGAATGTGTGAACAACAACAGAAAAGAGCAACTTTGCAGTTAACTGTGCAAAAGCACATTTAAAATGAGTTAATACTGAATTTTAATCTCATGTAAAAAATGAATACTGAGAGAGCAGACAGAACTGCCTGGGAAGCTGCTGACTTGAATTTACCCTTTAAGGTCCACAGCTAAGATTGGATGTGTTAGTCCTTGTTAGTTCCTTTGAGAAATTGCTGATGTTTTGTTTTCAATAGGCAGAGCTCTGCTGCAGCTTTCTCTGCTTCACTCTGGTAGCACATTCGTACTATTTTTTTCAAGGAGCTGTTCTCAGTTTGTTTAGCTGAAAAAGTCTGTGACAAACTATTACAGTCGGTGCCTCAGTGCATCTTAAGATAAAGTAGTCTTTGGCATTTCGTAACCTCTGTACTTTAGTAACTGTTGTCTGGGATGTCAAAGCAATGATTAGGAGAATGATGATGATGTTCGTTGGGTAAAACATAGTGTTGTATCCTGATATCTTTAATGAGCTACCGGAGAGATACTGAGCTATATGCTTCTCCCAGTCTTAAAAATACTTGGTTGCATAAACCTTGTTTTTATACTGCCAAGCAGATACATTGCTACAGATGCACAACTAGCTTTTAGCTGGTGTCAGAAACAGAACTTCAGTCTTCTTAATGATGACTGATTTGTCGTTATTGGAAGAAACGGATGGAAGAGAAAATATTAGAAGAGAGGAAAGTCTGAGTCTTCCAGTTAGTAGTTATATCTGTTCCAAAAGAGAAGAGAAAAGGTCCATTGTACAGCAGAAAGTTTTACTTTCTCTTGATGCATAAAACATCAGCTGGTTCCCGTCTAGTCTCAGACTGCTTATACAATAGGACACTTTTAATTGGTCATTTTTAAGTTGGCTGCAGTTATTATGTTAATTGAGTTGTTTTTCCATTTGCAGGGACCTCAGGGACCTGCAGGACAAAAGGTAAAGTACGTACAACACTACTGGGGAAGGATTTGGTCTTGTTGGTGTTAAATTGTTAGCAGAAAAGGTGGATGGAATTAGCTACTGTACAGCACATGGGAGGAGTTAGGTTAGTCTCTGAACTTTGTTTTTGCCAAGTGCAACCATATGATGCAAGACATAAGATTTCTAATTTCCCCATTGTAGGAAGTTCAAGCAATGTGAAACAGACTGTTTTCAATCTGTCTCTTAACTTACAGGTGAAAAGGTCACTACAGTTTTCTCATTCATGCACTAGTACAGCCATGAAACCAAAGTTAAAACGTTGTGAAAGGTGGGGAGATAGAGTTTCTGATTAAATGCCTGTCCTTACTCAAGGAGATCAGTGCCATATGACTAAAAATTTGACCAGCAGAAACAAAGGACGTAGGTGTTGCTGATAAATGATATTCGTTTGGCTGTGCTCAGGTGGTCTGCCAGTGTCTTCCTGTTTCTTTAGGAACCTGAGAACTGACTTCCTGTAAATGCTTTCCGCATTATTTACACTTATTAAAACTGTCTGCCTCAGTTTGATGGAGTGAACTTAGGATTTATAGAACCATGCCATTAAAACAATCCTAAATATATTGGCAATAGCAGCCAGTAAGTGGCATTTTTCCAGCGTTTAACCGCATACCACCAAGGCAGATCATTTTCAAAAGATGTTTCAAAGATAAAAAGTGTTACAGAATAACAGAATAATAATTGTTAAGACAGAATAATAATTGTTAAGACAATAAAATTGTCTTAATTTATATAAAGAAACAAAATAAAAGAAAGCAATAAATAGTTATAAGATTTGTGGGAAAGATGTTCCCTCTCTTTTTCTGTGAGTTAATATTCTTTAAAGCAAAGACTTGTTTGCATCTGTTAGAGTAGATTTTTTTGAACAAAAGAAAAAAAACTGCATATATGTGAAAAGCATACAAATAAGTGCAATTTCTGTCAGCTATGAGCAGGACAGAGCTTGCAGATTGAAGGAGAAGACTGTCCTTTGTGATTAGCGATGTAAGAATGTGACATTAAATGTTGCCATTATAAAATTATTCCTTAAGATCCTACTGGTGTATTTTACATGTACAGCATCAGCAAAATTCATGTGATGATATATTTTTTTAAAATATGATAAACTTCTGTTTTCTTAAGAGCATGATGTAATCAGCATGATTTATGCTTTCCAATATAAGTAGAAAAAAAAAAGAAAAATCAGTAGGTGTTTAAGGTTGTTGACATCAGGAATTTGATAGAATGAAGCCTCATTCATTCGGATGGCTTAACACCCTCTTAAGCTTTGTCTTCTAGTTTTCTGGGAAACTGATCCAATATGTGTATATATTCACTGAGGTACCTTTGCACTGGCTAATAGTCATGGCCATGTATCTGGTAAATAAAAGCAAGGGCAAAATGGAAGCTCCAGGAATAAGGGGGGAACTGCTGTGGGACATGAGGATAGGCTGAGATGCCAATGTACTATTTTTTGGTAGGGTTCCAGTGTTACTGCATGGAAGTCAACCAGTTTCCTATTGGTCTGCAGCTCTCTTACGAGGTGGTGCCCCTTGGGAGTTCAAATTCGGAGGTTTTGGGGTTCTGTTTCTGTAGGATTATTCCATCCATTATTCTCATATGTCTATTCATTGATGAACACACACATCCATTCTGGATGCATTTTATTTTGGTTTTTGTGCCATTTCCTATTCCATTTGTAGTGATACTTAAAACTGACGTGAATAAAAGGGAGAATACCATGTACTGGCTCTTGGATCTGAAAGAAAGCAAGGCTTGCAGGACTTCACAGCGTGCTCATTTATATCAAGGATGATGGGCATCTGCACATTTCACTATTAACCATCTCAGCCTTTTCCCAGTCCCCTGACCTCTATTTAGAGTGTCAGCCTTTCAAGCAGCTGTCACACTTATGTGACCTGTTCATGTGCTTAGAAATGAAAAATAAAAATGTTGTACAACATAGTTATTATAAAAAGAGAAAGCTGTGTAAACTTATACAATTTTTCTGCTTTCTTCATGCCTCAGGTTTTCACTGAATACCCATATTGAGAGTTGCACAAATTACTACAATAGAAACTGTCCATCATACAGAAACTTAAAAGTTGTGCGAGAGCTTTGTAAAAAGACCCCCTCCAATGTCACAATTCAATACTAATACTTTGCTTTCCTTCTTTATGTCTGCTCCTTGTGTCTGGCTTCTGTTGGTTTTTCAATTTCGATTGCAATATTGCCAAGGCAATTTAAAAGGATAGCTTTAATTTGTACTGTCAGGCTAAATTGTTCAAGATTTTCTGTTGAAAGCTTCAAAACAGATTAGTACTACCTCTTATTGTGCTTCAAGCATCTCTTGGAATCATGGTTTTCGTCAGGAGCTGTGTTAGACTGTATAGATCAATCTTCAGAATTTTCCCAGAGCATCACATGGATTGGTATTTTAATTCTTAAATTTCTTGTAAAGTGCCTGCAACATTAGAAAGCATCCATCAATTTGAAATTTCCTTCTGAAATGGGATGTAGAGTGGGACAGTCATTAAATGCACAGTATAAAAATATGTCTAATTAGTATAAAATATAAGCTGGGAAGAGATAGGTTGAGTACAAAATATGTTTTGAAAAATGTATTACCCTTCTAAGATATGCAAGCATTGAATATAATTTTTAAATACTCAGATAAAATGTTTCATGACCTGCTTAATTTGCTAAATGCGGTGTCTGTTTCCCCACAGGGTTCTGTTGGAGTGCCTGGTGTACCAGGGAGAGACGGACAAGTGGTGAGTTCACTTGACTTCATCAGCACTGAACTTCTGTACATAATCGATTAAAGTCAGTCAAAGCTCATCCACATGAGCAACATGGAATAATACATCCAAAGTTGTGATTTCAACTGCATATAGTCTAATTTGTGTTCCAAAGTCACTTTTTTTCTCTGTTTTTTTCACTTAAATAGGCTGATAGTGTAATTGCTTAAACTGAAGGTTTTCTTTTCATATTTGATAATGACGAATGGAAATCAGAGAGAAATGCACATTAGTGGTTTACCACCTCAAACAGTATATTGAGAAATTACATTTTTCTGCAGGTTTGCCTTTCTTCAGGTTGCTCAATCCTGTGATGTAAACAGTTAGGTTGTTATGGGGTGTTTATACAGTGCCAAGCACAGTATTAATGCAAACTATGAATACAGAATAATAAGACACTGGAAATGCAGATGTAAAATAACAGGAAATGGAAATTGGGGAGAAAATGCAGAGAAATTTATAATATCTTTTTTAAAAAATCCTCAAGCACAGCTGGGAGGAAATATTGACTTAGGCAAGCCTATGTCGTGTCCCGGTGCCATCATCAACTTGATTCAAGGTTCAGAACAGCTCTCCGTAAAGAGAGGTCACAGGAAAAAGCAGCAAAGGTTTTTCACAGTGTTAGTGGGGATGGTTGGCAGAGCTGCAGTGTGTAGTTTATATAATAGCTCTTCCCTGCCTGTAAACATTATTATCCTTCTTTATCCTTCTACTGCTCTCAGAAGCCCTAGCATTTGTCCTGAACTTCAGAAACATTTTCAGGGAATACTAGAAGAAAAAGTTATAGTATAATCCGTTCACTCTGTTTAAAGAGCAATGACTGATAGTGTACAAAATTAATATTATTCAATCCTGGTTTTCAGAGTGTTCTATCTGCTGCCGAACAACAACAAATTAGAATTAGCTATATATGACACACAGGAAAATGTAAGGAAATGTTACAAAAATAACTTTGCTCTGAAGACTTGAGACTTTTCCTTGATGTTTTGTGGCCACATTGAATTGTGTTGTGAATGGTAGATGGTAAAAAACTTCACTCACATTAGGATAAAAATGGACCTCAGTGAAATAACTTAATGTGCAAAATTTATTTGATTGGAAAGCATTGTTTGGGGAAATTTAGATTTTTAAGGTGTTTTGGTAAAGTTCTATTTTTGAAAAAACAGATACATTTGCTTGTATTCAGCTTTCTTGAAAACCATAGAAAATATATTTGATACAAACTATCTTTAAATGTGTTTTATCAGCTTTAAATTTCAGCTTTAAAAATAGATCCTAACACTTTTAATTTATGTTTTATTTTTATTTGATTTATTTTAATATTTACGGCATCTAGAACGTTGAAAGCAATTCTTAAATAGCTGCAGCTCTTGATAAAGTTGTCAACATTTTTTAATAGAGTTGGACTGTTTTACTTTTGATCTGTAAGCCATATTAATGAACTGAAATTCAAATAGTGGGAGAAAAGCCGTACAGATAAAAATATAATGGAGTCAAATTCTTTGGAATTCTTTGGAGTCAAATTCAATTTCATAGTTGTTAGTTTTGACTACCAAACATTTCATTATACTCCAAGAATATACTAAGCAGACAAAAGTTGAATGTTGAGATCTATTTTAGTAAATGGTTAAGTCCTGTCAGTGTGGAAATACTTTTGTACAGAAAATTAAACTAAAATACTATTTATCTGAAATTAGTGTTATTGAATATAACGTAGCATAGGACTCCATATTGCTACCAAAACGTGGATTCCTTCAGGTTATATACAAAACCAGATTCTTACTATAGTCTTATGCAAAAGATACTATTGACTGAGGCCCAGAGCATTAATTTTAGTGTCAGACTTCCCTACCTTCCAACTTTAGACTTTTTAGAGTCGATATTTACACTTTGTCTCGGTACATTAGAGCTGGACTGTAGTGTGAATTGTTTGCTGGTGCTTCTGGTTTTACTCATCTAATTTCATGTTGACTTGTCCTGAAAGCACAGTGCAATTCATCCACTTTTATGAAGCCAAAGGGTTAAAAAACTTCACAAAAGCCTCAAATTGATAGCCTTTTGATCAGTGAGCTGCTGTCAAACAGCAGCATGTGCAGTGTAAGAAACTGCTGGTTAGTATTTTTTCAGGCTTTAAAAGGCAGTGAGTGTTAAGCACATTTCTAAAATTAAATGTGTGTGTGAATACTTTCCTCAGCTGACCACTGAAGTATATTTCAGCTGATGAATGTCGGGATTGAATTTAGCTTTGCTCTCCCCTTGAGCAGTTGAATAATACAGAGCTAGGTCACGTCCATCATATGTGTGTCTAATTTTCCTTTTCCTTTCCCTTCACTTCTTCTTTAATTGAAGTAGTGGATTACAGGAGACAATTGACAACTCTGGCCAATTGGTCTAGGAATTAGATCATACATTCTGAGTGCACTTAGAACAATTTTCTAATCCCTTAACACAAGAACCACTTTTCTTAGATAATCTCTAAATATTAGAGTGTTACTTTACATGAGCCACATGTTTTAGCAGGAGTGCAAACTAGAAGATTTTGTTCCACTAAAAGTAGTGGCACATTTATTCACAGAAAAGCTTATCACTTTTTTTTTCTTTTAGGCTAAATCCAATGAAACATTACAAGTATTCTTGCAAGGATATTTACATTATTTGTGTGATATGTAAATCAATAACAGTATATAATTGTTTTTAGGAGATTATAGCCACTCGCTCCTTGTTGATAAGTAACTCAAAAGAAGCCACCTAATAATGCTGTTCAAGGCCCTCTTGTCTCTGGGACAGACATAAACTTTTGAGAGAGCAAGTAGGGTACTTCTCTGCATTCCTTTCCTTTACAGATCAGTGTGCAAGTCACCTTGTAGCAAGTTGATAAGAAAATAACATTTCTTTCCTCAGGCCATTGAAATAGAAGGAAGAAAAGGATCTCTTGCATGCAGATACAAGACTACACCTTTATTGCTCCACGTTAATTACTCTAATTCATGCATATTTCCCTTTATAGACAATTTGAAAGCAGTATTATCCCATTTCTTTAGAGAAATGAGGAAAAGTGTGTGTGTGTACAGTAACATTTATTACAAATAAAAAAACAACTGAAGAAAACTGCATCATTAGATGCAGTTCACAAATTCTCAGGCAGGCTTGCAGACCAACTGAGTCTTGTTCAAGTGTCTTTTCACTTGGTGAGTGGACCAGAAGAAATTTCCAGTGCTTAAACAAACAATTTTAAGTTCCTTTTGAGGAGGATGAAAAGCGAGTTGAAAGGAGGTAATTCAACTCTGGGTGAAATAGAAATCACAGTAACATGCCACTACACCCACTTTTTCCCCCTTCTGTCTTTGTTTATGTATTTATAGAGTAAAATTAGACTGGATTAAGTTTGGAGGCCTGTTATATTTCCTTATCCTTAAGATTGATTACATTCTAGTGACTGAAAAATATAGCAGTACTGATAACCTTTCTTCTCAGGATGAGGTGAAAACCAACCAGCTGCTATAGAGAGACATTTGACCAAAAACAACTTTGTAGCAGAACAGCAGCCTACAGTCTGTTTTCCTGTTAAAAACAAGAAAAGCTGTTTAGCTGTTTGATTCTGGATATAAAGGTATATACCTACAGAGCACAGGGCACTCTCAGCAAGGAGGAGTAGGCTTTCAACTGGCATGATACCTTCGATATGGACTCCAGTAGGTGAGACATTTTCAAGACACATCTGAAGTTTATGTGTTTTATGAGCTCTTTTCTCATATTGACAGCTGAGCCCAAGCAGCATCCTGCTTGTCTGCAAGGGCTGCACCTTCAAATGCTGATCAAAGTGAGATTCAGTTCTGCATATGTGTTCAGATTGCCCCTGTCGCCATAATATGTGAGGAAATCATTACATTTATTCAATGGAAAGGGTGTCTTGCTCAAGTTAATACAAGAACACTCATGTTAATATTGGGTGAGAGAGCCAAGACTGGAACCCGGGTGTTCTACTGTGCTGGTCAGAACATCTTCCTTTTGACTCTTGAGTCATCTGAACCTCCTGAATCAAATTGCTGAATTGAGTTTATTCTTTTTGGCATGTTAACTTTTAGTTTTCTGTGGTAATTAGTATCAGCAGTTGTTTCAAGCCAGTTCTAGAAATGATCAGATTTTTGAATAGTTGATGGTGTTCTGAATAAGTTGTTCAGTCATGCCTTGACATCACAGCTTGCTGCTACAAGTTTTCTTTCTAATTCATGGTAATAGTGATGATAACTTAGCTTTTTAGAGAGCTGCTGCCCTTAAGGGATTGAAGGGCTCCTACCAGGGCACTCAGGATTAACATGTGGAACTTCAGTCAGTGTTAATTGGAGCTCCACAACCTGGCTCCTGTAACATGTAATCACATTTACTGATATGACAGCAAGCACAGTGTTTCAGCATATCTGGTAGTTTAACAATGCACTGTCTGTATGGCACTGATGGGGACCTCTCTCTCTAGCATATTAAAAAATGACAATAAAATGCCATGTGTCTGCAGCATTCTTGTTCTATGTACTTGAGCATTCATACTTCTGAGGAGAAAAGCTGCTTGATTTTTAGATGAGTGGATGAACAATAGAAAATTTCCTGGAAATTTTGAGTTCAGCTGTTCTGAGGCTATTTGTGAATTCAGCAAAATGGATCTGAATAACTTCAGATGGTGACAGTGAACAAGTGGGGACCTCAATACAAAACTTCTAGTGATAGAGTCCTTTTCTGCCAGAGACAAATGGCTAGAGGATTATGTTCTGTATTACAGTTTTTAACATGACACTTGGGTAAAGCACATTTTCTAGTATTTTCTAGTATTGTCTATCTGTACACTGCATCATCATAAAAACAGGGCCCACCTTTTGGGGTCTGTCCAGTGACTTGAAGACATGAGACAACAACTTTGTGTGAAATACAAGTTAAAGGCTATTTCTCTACCAATCCCTGGGTCAGTTGAGCCCCATGTTGCTAAAGGATAGCATCATCACTGAAGAGTACATGGAAACCCTAGCCCATCTTCATGCCTTGAAGATATAAAAAGGCTTCATTCTTGCAAGAAAGACGGATTAATTTTTATTGCGGTACATTGTTGTTGTTGCAGTGTTCATTGAACACCACAGTTCCTCTGGGATGGTCCGAGTAGGAAGCAGAGTAAAGGAGAAGTGAAGAGAGGGCTGGTCATCGCTTGGGCTGGCCAGTGCCTTGGACCAAGTGCTGTGCTGCACTGTTGCCGTGAGGGAAGGATGCCAGAGGAGTGTCCCGAAGACAGTTTCAGTTCCCTACCTTGCCACTCTTGTGGAGGCAGCAGAGTGGCCCTCGCTGTCATTGAGCTCTTTACTGAGTGGCACTTACTCAGCTGTTCACAAATGCAGAAAGGCTATGACTGAACTTGTTAGTTAGGCTATGACTATGTGTTAGAAGCAAAGTCACTGTTTATGCAGGAAACAAAAATTGCATATCCTGACTCAATCTGAAAGCACAGTGATGTGCAGAAAGCAATAGATTCTGCAGCTGAACACCTTCTTTGCCAGTGCTACTAAAGAGAAACTTCAGCATGAGGTAGCCATGGCCTGCTGGGTGCAAAAATATATGAGGTTAGATATTTAACTTCATAGCTTCTTTCATATTATCATCTTGAAAGCCTAAATTAAAATTATTGCATGAGATGGCACTGTTGAATGTCTCATTTTCTTTTACATGATATCATTCCTTGAACAGCAGTGTATAGCCTTTGACCTTTTAAATGACATCTCTAGTTTTGTTCTACTGCAGACTGATGTGGGACTGGAAAACATGCATGCAGCATTTTACACCTTAGTTTTAATAAAGGTTTGACAAAAAATTAAAAATAAGCAATAAATCATACCTAATAACAAAAATATTTAAAAATATTTTTATGCTAAGTACTGAAATCATCTTTTGAGACCAATATTTCTGAGATAGCATTAAGTATGTAGTTGGAGAAGAAGTATCAATTTGCTATCTTTTAAAATTTTAGATGTTGTTTTGCTTTATAACTGCTTTTGGAATCAGCTCACCATTGGGATGGCTTTGGTCTGTTTGGTGGGTGGTTTTTGTTTGTTTGGGGTCCTTTAAGGCATTAATGAGATTGTTAAAATGTCTGCACATAAAGGCAGACTATGCCATGCCTTTAGGATATGCCAGATGGAAAAGGAAGCTCCCTGGCACAAAGATCCATTACTGTGCACTGGAAATGTGCACAGAGGGTTGGGTACGGAATCGTTAGTGTGCTGAGCCATTATTCTTCATCTTACTGATCTGCTTCCTTGTACTGATGATACCATGAAGGGGATGCTCTGGGTTTGACTGAAGTGACTTCGGAGTAACCTCTGTGGTTCTGGCCCTTAGAAATAGGAAAGGATAATCCCCGCAAAGCAGAAAAGCACAAGGTCATTTCTGTGCTACCCTAGATCTGCCTTCAGTCCTTCATTTTCTCAGAGATCATCTCTAGTGTGATGATGTCTCTGACCAGGACATGAAGAGCCAGAAGTGCAGAGGTGGCTATAGAAGACATATATGAGTCAGCAATGAGACTGATGGTGCAAACAGGAATTTTCTCTGACTAGGTAACAGCCTCAAAATTTCCCTTTTTCTTCAAAGAAAATAAAATGATTCTTATCTCCTGTTATTCTGGCTCTTCTAGCTACACTGTTGGATCTCAGCATTTTGTTACATTGATGCATAAACCTGGGAGGAATTTGCAAGCTTGGGACTTTGACACTGATAAGAGACTTAAGCCCCCGAAAGTGTCAGCAGAAAGCAGCTGTTTTAAAATGAAGGGGACAGGAACAAACTCCTTTGGGTAGGATAGTAAAGAGAAACAAATGAATATTCACGTAGCCCTTTTGCTTCATTTTGTCAACTGGCAGTTTTCTTGCAATGCCTTTCAGATCAGTTCTTTAAGGCACTTCTGCCTAATCTTCAACAGCTTCAAACCGTGGTCGCTCATACACCAGATGCCTGCCCTACAGTATCAGCCCATAGCTGCTACAGTACAAAGGAGCCTTGACAATGCCTGACTTAAATGGTTATTTAATTCTCTGCAGTTTTCATGGTAGCTTTTTCTCAGGATTGAAAAATCTCACTAGTGTTTCACAGTTAACATTTTTCTCCAACTTTGAAAATATCCCACTCATGTTTCATAAGAATCATAATCATTTTGTTTAATATCACAGAATAGCCCAAATCATGGTGACATAATGTATTACGTATTCCTGTTATCTAGTTCAGAAGCAGAATAGAAAGGAATTTTGTAGAGAATCAGTGTTTCTGTCTGTGATGTGAAAGAGACTGTATAAGTGAGAGAAAAGCGCCATTTTAATAAAAAACTTGAAATATATCTACTGTTTCAGATGTAAGCAGCTTTTATGTGAACTCTGCTGTAGCTTTTGCCTAGTTGGTTCCTCATAAAATTGCCAAATTGTGTGTAAAGGCAGAAAAATTGCATCTACTGAGTTTGAATACTCTGGGTTTTCTGAGTTTCTGCTATGGATTACTGGGGTTTATGTAATGTTTCTAATTTGACTATCACATTAGCTATTGAATTAAACTCTTAAATAGTTTTTACACATTTATAATAGTAAAGGACTTATAGAACAACCTAGCTTTAGGCTTTTTCAGATCTTCTCTTGCATGCCATTTTAACATGCTCCCTGGAAGTGCAATGTGGTTATGTAGATGAGGGTTACTCTACTTGCCAAACTGTGACATACTCCTATAAAATGTATTACTCAGTTGTCACCTGTAGTTGTTTTTAATAAATTCAAATCACTTTATCATATTCCTTAAAAAAAAAAGTATCTCTGGTTTTCTTCATAAATTGAAAAAATAAACACCAGTGTTAAGTTTGGGGGAAAAAAAAAGTTTGTAAACAATCGCCATTGTTGATGACTTAGGAGATTTGTTTATGATTCCTCCAATTGTGAGAGAATATATATTCTGTTAGTATACCCAAAATTGGGATCTTTGTTATTCAAACATGAAATCTTTAGGTTTTTTAAATGTACTTTTCAGCCTGTTGTACTAGACTATGTAAGATAAACAAGCAACCTGATTAAAAAACTAAAATCTCTCCAAACTCTCCCATTTCTGAAACTGGCCCTTCTAACTTTTTTTCCATCATCTGTCTTCCATGTAAGACCAGAAGCAAAAATGTCAAAATCACTTAAGATAAGCTTTTCTTGTAGTATTTGTAGGTATTTCTTCTTAGGGAAGAAAAAACAATTGACAAACCTGCTAGAAATACTGTGTTCTTAGTTGCCAGGTTTCCAGAATCAAAAGTCTCAGTTTTTGCAAAACGCAAAACCTGTTCATTTTTACCTTCCTCTGTAGAATTGTTTACATAGTAGAGCTGACTAACCTATTCCAGTAGATTAAATAAGGTAGATGAGGGCCCAGTTATGAAGTACTTAAACTGAACTTTTTAATTTTTTTGTTTATTATTATCTATCTAAAATAGTACAGTAAGTGAAATGCTGTTAATATACTTCACTGTGGACTCCTTAACTTCATCTTTTGTTTTCTTTGCCTTTAGGGTGAACCAGGTTTGCCTGGTGTAGCAGGAGAGAAGGGAGCAACAGGGCTTAAGGTTAGTATTGAAAATGGAGTAACACCAGGAACACACAGTCCGTGAGTGAATATAGATGACAGTTAGACTTTCTCACTTACGTTCATATCCTGACTGGCTTTTAATGATCTGCTCATTCCAATGATCAGTGTTGTAAAAGGCTTTACGCACTTCACCATAAAGAAGCATATTCTTCTGCCGTGCATGTGTAACTCCAGCCAGTGGCACTGACGCATACACATTCACTGCCAAGTGAATGCAGTATGCTTGAAGTGTTTGGGAATTTGGGGACCTTTTTAAAAGGCTTTGTTTGTACTCCTTACAATGTATTTCAGGCTTCTTTTCAAGTAGTACTGTGGTCAATTCTTTGACGAATGTCAGGGTTAAGTCTTGAGGGCTGATTCTGCTATTATGGAAGTTAACAACAAACCTCATTAGGAGCATGTCTGGGTCTGAGTTTGTTACAGCAAAATGTCTTTACCTTTATTTTATTTCTAAATCATTTGTTCTACTGTTTTAATATTGAGCAAGTGAAATAAAATATGCAAAAAGAGTTATGACGACTTCATTTAAGAGGAGGTTTACTGTGTCTGAGATGGTGAAGTCTGTGGGCCTCAGAATGATAATACTGAATTCTAATCCCATCAGCTGCAAGAGTCTCTTCGGTGCACATTCACTGCTCAGCTGATGCTGGGGATCACACTGCTGCTGACAGGCATGGGGCAGACTCTTTGCATTTACTGACTGGCTGCTTGTCCATAAGGAATGAAAACAAACCATCTGGGAGCATAACCTCTTCTTACTTTGTTGGCAGAGCAAGCCAAATTATGGCAATTGATGTTTAATTCATATTCACAAGTGTATTCTTTAAGTTGCCTAGCGACCACCAGCCATCAGGAGGGGCAGAGATGAGCCAGAGTGGCCAGAACTGCAGAGATGAGTTGTCAGGGTCAGACTCAGGGTACAAAAGAGCATTTTCCATTGAACCGGTTACAATATTAAAACATTATGCTAAAAAAATATTTTTACAGAGAATTTTATGAGCACTGAGAGCTCTTTGAGTCAATAAGGAATTAGTTCAAGATGCATAAGACTTTGTTTCTCCTTCTTCTAAACCATTAGTAGAATCATAAGACTTTCCCTCTCACATTTGGCCTTCTGATTTTTTTTCCTTCATACATTCCCTGAATAAGGAGAACTGAACCTAGGAGTCACCTCTGTCCTAGTAGGTTCCTTCAAAAAAGACGTTATGTCTGTTTGTCAGGGCTTAATCTAGAATAAAACAGGACATTTCCACTCCCTCTCCCAGAGAAAGTTAGGCTGTACATACAAATCGTTTATCTTTTGAAATTGTGTTGAAGATGTTTTGTTTATTGGGTTATTCTATTACACTTACTGATTTTATTGTTTCATAAGAATTTTATTGTTTGGTTTTCGCATTTGAGAGTGTTGTCAGATTTCCTCTTGGAGTCATTGGGTGACATTGCTTCTGTAATGTTAGAGAATCATCCACTGTATTAAACAAGTTCCAGCTGCTCTCCTGCATCTTGCATATTAAGTAAATTATCTGATGTTTCCTGATTTTGCATATTACTCTTTGGGAATTTCATATGTTAGTAACCTAAGACTTCTGTGCTCTGATTATGTTGATCAGGGTGACCCTGGAGAGAGAGGAGAAAAGGTAAGGCATTTTTGTTCTGTTTTAGAGAACTGCAAGTGCACTGATTCTGAATTAAAAAATAAACAAAAATATTACTGCTGCCTGGAACTTCAGAGCTATTGTGCAGGCTTTATTACTGTCAAAAAATACTAATAAAAGTTACTCTTCAGAATTTAGTGAGATCATACATGGAGAACATCGGATGTGCATTTCAGGCTGCACAGTTGATGTAACTAATCACAACTACAATTAGCCTCAGAAAAATGAGCCTGCCTAAATGAAAAAGCATCTCGTTTCTCATAACTCGGTTTTGGTGCTCTGTTTCTGCAGGGAGTATATTATTCAAACAATTAGGTGACAGTGATAACGTAGAGTCTAGATGATACAATCTTTTACTTGTTTATTTTGGAGCACAAAGTAATAACTGTAACTTATAACTTTTTTTTTTTTTTTTTTGTATTTCCATATGTTAAAATCTGGTATTTCATCACAAACATCTTTTGGCTCTCCTTAAAAACTATAATTATGAATGCCCTCAGTATGCAGAGTCATGCCTAATGGACTCGGAATAACATTCCTGACAGTTACCCTTGCGTGTTTTCATGTTTTGTCAGGCTCCTAATTAAAGTGCTGCTAGATTGTTAGTTTCCATTTTGTTAGAGACTGTGATAGACAAAATGGGATCCAAGTCCTCTGAAAGAATTTTACATTAAAGTACTCAGAGCAGTATGAAAGATACTGAATAAATACTGTTATTGGAATACACTACTACTGGTATATCACCAAGACCTATTCAAATGTTTTTATTTAGAGTCAATGTTCATCAATATTTTTAGCATTTTGAACATCTCTTTCACCTCCTAGGAACCTTAAGTCCCACTGAAGTTTTTGGCCCAGATTCTGGTGTTGTCTGGTGTTCTGAAATAGCTGAATTAATATAAATGATTTTTTTTTTATAGACAAAAGACAAAACCTGGAATTTTCTTTAAAATGTTGTTTTTAAAGTAGTAAATACCTACCAAGAAATGAAAAAAAAAGCAATGCTCAGATAACACTTTTTAATAATAAATAATGCTTAGAATTTATTTACAAGTAATGGCTATTTGGGGGGTTCCCAGGAGGGGTGAAATTTAGCAAAATTTTACTCGTTTGTGCATAATTGATGGGGAAGTACCTGAAACTGAAACAGCATATATCATAAATCACAAATCCTAATAAAAATTACTGGAGTTAGATTTTGATGCATTTAGGTGAAAGTCTTGTGTTGAAATAAGATGTGTTAGTAATTTAAATGTCATCATGAAATCATTCCTTCTCCACTTAATGACTGCGGAAGTCTAGAGACCAACAAGATAATAGTTATTTGGTAGTTTATGTTTTTTAAGAGTCTATAAAATTGTTTATAGGAAAGATTGCAAAAAGGCAGAGATATAGCACCTATATAAATTACCATATCTCAGGGAAATTGACTACCAGATTAGTACAGTTAACTTGCTAATCATGTTTGAATACTGACTTATCTCTGATTGCTGTATGCCTACACAAAATTATTTTAAAATAATATGCATTTTAATTATAGGGTGATGCTGGAGAAAATGGACCCAAGGGTGATACAGGAGAAAAGGTAGGCTATTAATTAGTAGAAAAGAATGCATGTGTTTTATCCATGTTTACAGCTTAACAGCTAATGAAAAAATTAACGTGATCAAAAGAAATCTGCATTTTAAACAATTTCCTTTAAAGGAATCATGTGATTTGGAGCAAGTTCATCCTGTGAACAACAGAGAAGATGTCACTCTAAGCATAAAGTTCCTGACTCGCTGCAGCAGCAGCCTCAGTTCAGGATACACAAGCACAGCTCTAATCAGTGCGCCCCTCTGTGAAATGCATCTTGTACAGCAACCTGGAGCATAACCTGCCAGGCGATTTGTGCTGCCTCTGGGGAGTTCTGTTGTTTCCTGCTACACCTTCACTGAAAGCGTTGCCTGTTCTGTGTTGCCTTCCAAAGAAGGGGCCAGAAATATGGTGTAGTTGTAGCTAATGTCCTCACACATTGCCTACTGGACAGAATTCACTAAAGAATAGACATTGCAAAATTTTTATTTTGTTTTATGTGCTTATTCTATATTGTAGAGAAAAAAATAAAAATGAACTTGTATTTTTAAATGTGCTTTAAACCTTATTTAAGCAAAGTCAGAACAAACCCTTTGTTCTACAGAAAGACAGGGTGACTCATAATGGTGACAGGATAAGTTTATGTATTCTTAATGTATATTTTTGTGTAAAAGTTCTATATAGCTTGTTAGTATTATTTTGGGATTCCTCCGCTGCTTCATTTTAGTTACTATACTTGGGCAGAAGCATAAATAATTTCTTCTTTATCTCTTGCCTATTTAATTACATAACTGACTTACTTCAGCTGACTTCAAAGTAGTGTAAAGGGGAATTTTTTGGTGAATTAATCAAAATTCTGGTTTGCCCGGCAATTAGACCTCTCTGGTGCTATCGTATGGAAACAGGAAAGCTGTGAATTCAATAACACAAAGATATTATGAGGAATACACTAAGATCAGCACTTAAAAATAGACATTAAATTTAAGAATAATATGTTGTTTGATGCCCAGAAATAATTTAAATAGTACATCATCTGCAGTCTTACTAACCCAGATGGAAGTTTTAAGAACTTCATTCAGTTACTTAAAGAGTATGTGCAGATAAATGTCTTCTTGATCTATTTTTATGTGATTTAAGAATATAATCGCTAGGCACATATGAGATTGTTGTCAGACAGATAGTCCTTGATGCAAATAAATGGAAAATTTATAATCTCCCTGCTAAGTCTAGTGAAGCTTTGCTTGCTGCTTTTCTTCTTCATCAGCTATGAGTAGGAAGGCATCCATCTGCAGAGCACATCATGCACTATGGTTTGCAGTGCACAAATCTCCTTGCCTGGGGTCTTGTTTAAGGAACTAAAAAATACTCTCCCTCTTTCAGTGGAAAAGCCTTTCTTCCATTATATATATTTCTATGTGGAGCTTTAAATGGTTTGGCAGTCTATTTGGGATCATCTTGCAGAAAGATGATAATCTTTCTACATCATAAAGCTTTTTGTAACACCAATAAATTGGTTAGTTTTCTATAATTCAGAAGTGTCACATCTCTTGCAGGCTTCTTGTAATGTCAGAGATGGGATGGAAATGCATGCTGTTTGTTTGGAGTCTTTTACTTTAGCAGTGACGGGCTAGCATCAGCATTTACTGCGTGAATTTTCAGGACAGTAAGCAGGACTGTGCTTACTTACTTGACTTTCATTTTTTTTCTCCCTTTTTTTTTTTTTTTTTGCCTACAAGACAATCTGCCAGGCAGGAAAAACATCCAGATCTTCTAGAAGACCTACAGCATAATGTTTCTGAAAAATAACTGCCAACAGCACTTCAGTAGGGAGCTTAGGAGGATGCATTTTGAAGGATAATTTAGGAGGGAGCATTAATCTTTGTGTCATTACACTACATTTGTACTACTAAGCAAGAAATGTATTCTTTACTGTTCTTGATAATAAGAGGAAGCTTCTGCTGTATGATATTTTGTATTATAAGGCAGAGGTGAATTTGCGTAGTAATTGCTAATTATGTTTATGTAAGAGGAAATCAGAATGACTGTGTTACAGTTGCATTTAGTAGGCATGCAAAGTAACCCTTGCCACCACCACCCTTTTCCTTTTCTATGTATTCTTTTCTATATTGTGTCTGCAGTTCTCCCACTGGGGTCACAATCATCTTCATGAAGTAGTTGACTTAATTTGACTACTGCACAATAATGTTGGGTTTTGAAGGAGCTCGATAGGACTCTGGAGGTCTTTCAGTGAGGCAGGAGATTAGCACAGAAAATTAGGCCCTGACTGACTTCCAGCAAATTTTGCAACCAGCATTATTGATGTGTCATGCTTGATAAATCTTAAATTAATTGTTTTTCCTTACTACACAATATGTGCCTTGTATTTGGGTAGCTCTTAAATGCCTAGAGCCTTTGATACATAATGTAAATTCATAAATATGTAAGTATTGAGAATTTTTGACAACTAAACACCTGCAGACTGATTTAAAGATATCTCTTGCTCAGAGATGAGGGAAGACTGATGCCAGTTCTGTTATCTCAGATGTTTAGCCACATAAATACATCCTCTCTGCTCAGGAAACAAACCATGAAATTTATGTAGAGAAAGAGGCCATTCGCAGAACCACAATGCCATGCATTACAGATTTCATTCACAGATAAAAAAACTTAAGAACATGTCTTTAAAAGATAAAATAATGTTCCTGTGAGATAAATACTGAATTTTCATTTATATGGTGAGAAAGCACTCAAGTGACAACAGGATGAGAAAGCACTCAAGTGACAACAGTTTCATATGTGTAATAGGAATGGGTTCCTATTTGTGCACTTAGCTTTGTTTTCTGACCTGTGGCACTCAGTGGCTCTCAGAAACATGAACTTGGCTACCTGTTTTTGACCTGTTCCTTAAAAATGAAATCACCTTTCCTGAGTTGTCCTACCTTGGAGACTGTGTCAATGCCAGACTTCAGTTCATTGTTCTACTCTTCTGCTGTAGTATTTGGCCCCTGCAAGCTGCCAAGTACCTTTCTTTTCTGTATGTGTTCTGATGAATTCTTAATTTCCAAACCAACTGACTCGTTAGAGCACTGAGAACATGGTGTACCATCACTTTTTCTTTAATCATAGAATCATAGAATGCCTAAGGTTGGAAGGGACCTCTGGAGGTCATCTAGTCCAAACCCCCTGCACACGCAGGGCCACCTAGAGCAGGTGGCACAGGGCTGCATCCAAACAGGTCTTGAAGATCTCCAGAGAAGGAGACTCCACAACCTCTCTGGGCAACCTGTTCCAGTGCTCTGTCACCCTCACTGTCAGGAAATTTTTCCTTGAGTTCCTGTGGAACTTTTGATGTTTAACTTTGTGGCCATATCCTCTAGTTCTGTCGGTGGCCACAACTGAAAAGAGGCCAGCCCCATCTTCTTCACTCCTTCCCTTGAGGTACTTATAGATACTGATCAGGTTCCCTCTCAGCCTTCTCTTCTCCAGGCTGAACAGGCCCAGCTCCCTCAGCCTCTCTTCATAGGGCAGATGTTCCAGGCCCCTGATCATCCTCGTGGCCCTGCGCTGGACTCTCTCCAGCAGCTCCACATCCCTCTTGTACTGGGGGGCCCAGAACTGGACACAGTGCTCCAGATGTGGCCTCACCAGGGCTGAGTAGAGGGGCAGGATCACCTCCCTCGACCTGCTGGAGATGCTCCTCTTAATGCATCCCAGGATGCCATTGGCCTTCTTGGCCACGAGGGCACACTGCTGCCTCATGGTCAACCTGTCATCCACCATGATGCCCAGGTCCTTCTCTGCAGAGCTGCTCTCCAACAGGTCGGTCGCCAGCCTGTACCAGTGTCTGGGGTTATTTCTCCCTAGGTGCAGGACCATGCACTTGCCCTTGTTGAATTTCATTAGCTTTCCCACTGCCAGTTGTCCAGTCTGTCCAGGTCCCTCTGGATGGCAGGGCAGCCCTCTGGGATGTCAGCTACCCCATATTTAATGCCATATTGATTTTCATTCTTGCATGAAGATGAACTAAAATTCTGTGTGTCTTATCTCCACTATATCCATTATTATCCTGTGAAATGTTTAACTTACGAAGGTCTTGTGAAAATTGTACAAAGAACTGAAATCTTTCCTGCCTAAGTCCTTGCTGATATCTGAGCTTGTGCCTATCACTGCCTATCAAATGTAGGCAGCCTGGAAAAACACAGGAGAGTCTTTTTAAAGCCAGGTATTTTCTCAGACCTGAGCTTTCCTGAATACATAATTACTACACTTCTTTCATCCTGTAACATGCAAGACTTAGCTGCATTCACCTGTCAGTATGAAAATGCTGAAGAGCTGTGGAAAAGAGCTATGACCTGTCTTAATGGTAAACACATAGATCACTGGGTTTTTTCAAGGCTAATCTCCATTAGCACAGAAAGCTTTGTCAGATGAGACCTGACACTTGCCATGTGTAGAATTTGGCTAAAAGGATCACTTAACGCCTTTGTAAATGTCAACACATGGTTTTTAATGTACGTCAGCATTTTGTGGTTGACAAAGCAGGTCCCATCTTCTGGCTTTGTGCAGTATGTGTATACAAAATCTGCAATTATTGTAGCTAAGCTATTAGCTATAAAAATTAATTATTATGCTATTTGGAAGAATGAAACTAAATCCCCATGCATGTTCTTGAAAGCAAGACTGTTCCTTTTGTGAATCACACTGATTTCCTATCAATGGGGTTATTGATAGCATCACAGAATATACTTAACCTTGTTACATAGTTATCTTGCTATATAACTGCTGTAGCCTTGCATGTTTTGCTATATCTGTTTCCTGAAAATCTTTGTATGTCATATGTGTGATTATTTCTTGTGGATTTTTTTTATCAGGGTGATCCTGGTTCTTCTGCTGCAGGAATTAAGGTAATTTAGTGCTTATAGCAGTTGCATGGAGGGAAGAGGGGTGGCTCTTCTGCATTATTTTGTGATTCTAATAACTGTTAATGTTAGGTTTTTTTTCCCCAATCCTATTTTTTCAGATATTCTGTGATCTCTTTCATATCTTTTCTTTTAGGGTGAACCTGGTGAATCTGGACGGCCTGGACAAAAGGTATTAATTAGAAATGTTCACTTACTGTTTTCCTCTCTGTCAGAAAGGAAATTTTGATCAATCAGATTTTGATCAATGCTATTGCTCAGACATTAGCACTGGCACTTCCCTACTGTTTTGCACTAGGATGAGTCCAAGGCAGAGCAATTTAACAGCCCAATTGCTATCCACATTTGGTTTATGATAACTTTGTATTTTAAAGGCACAAGAATGCTGATAGTAATTAGCATGAAAGGCAAGGTTAAAATAACCCACCTCTTCTAGAGATAGAACACTTCTTGCATGGAAGGTCTGCTGTTTTGCAGCTGGTGAGACTAACAAAGAATGGATGTGCTCCATGAGTGATCACAAGCTAATCTTGTGTGTTTGCCTGAATATTAACCTCCCAGTTATGTTATTGCATCTCCTTAAGAGGAAATAACTATTACTTTTCCTAGTGGATTCCCTTTCACACATACTTGTAAGGGGAAGCAAAGTGGCAGAGGCACACAGTGTTTGAAAAGACAGAGAGCAAGTAATTCTGCTCCCTTCCTTCCGAGGGAAGAAATTCCCCTGGGTGCTGCATAACTGCAGCTGGTTTTGTGAATAAAGATTCAGCAGGAGCTGAAGGTGGGGAATTTTTCCTTTGAATCCATATTACTTCAGAGTAAGGACTCTACCTTCAGCTGCCTTTCAGGAGAATAGGAGACACCATCTCTCTCCTGGGAGAGCCAGTGAAAGGGCAAAGAGAAGGCACAGTGACACAACCAGATTTTTGCTTTACAGGGCTTGGTTTCCCTCTACAGCCTTCAGCACTTCTCTCACCTCTTATAACATTGAAAATTTCCTACTACTGTCAGGGTAGAACAGAGTCAGATGAAGTCTGACCTAGCTGGTATTCCAGAACATAAATCCAAGAAGAACTAAAACATAGGGAATGTCAGTACAGCTACAGTGAGTTATCCAATACTCAAGGCCTTTTGAAAGGGGAAAAAAAATAAGGTGTTGAGTCATTTTGCCTGGGAAATTATAGTTCCGATCAATTATAACAGTCTAAACAAAGATGATTATGGTTGCAAAATCACTTCTTTAGTACAGTTCATTTTTAATCAGAAAAAGTGATCAAAATAGTTTAAAGCTATTTAATCTATGGAATCATTAAGACTGTGTGCTCTGCTTAGGTATTAAACTAGTAGATGTACTTAAGAGCATTCATACCCTCATTAGTTGGCTGCTGTGGAGATGAAAACTAGCAGTGATTTGTGAGCAGACTGCTCCATCTCACATTCCCATGCACTCAGGTTTGATCTCATTGATGCAACACAGATAAGTGAAAGGCTATGTAGATCAGAGATTTTATATTCTCAGCTTGTTGAGGCATAATATATTCTTTGCACTCCACCCCACCAGTGCCAGTGTGCCACCTTTCTGTCCCCATAAACTTCTGGCACTTGCTTCAAGTCTCTCTGCTTTCCTTTTTGCCCTCCTTCCTTGCCTGGCTTTTCTCTGAGGCAGGGGTTTCTACAGATCCCTGGTAGGGAACAGATCCAGCTGTGTGTGACAGCAAGCAGCATCTCTGGCACATTCCCTTGGAGTACCTTGTCCAGAGGGCACCCACGGGTCAGCTCTTCCACTTTGCCCTTCGGAGGCCCTCGTGGACCCCAACCAGAGGCTGCGGGGGATCCTTTCCCAGACAGAGGCAGTCCCTGCCCTCAGCCTCACTCTCTCCTTTTCCCTCTGTTGTGCTCCATTCCTATTTCCTTCCATTATCTTCCTGCTTCCTTCGTTATACATTACGTCTTCCACTTACTCCTATCAGTCTTCTACATCTTCTAAGGACAGATAATTATTGAGCTGCCCCACCTGAGTGTTACTTACCTGAAATGGACTGTGACAGTGTTTGAGTGGTGTGACAGGGCTGTGCAGGCCCTCTACATTGCACAGGAGTTCTAACAGCTTGCCCTTACCACTCCAGCGTTTAGCTGGATTTAGTATGCAGCCTTTCTTCCTCTAAAAGTCATTCTTTTTATAAAATGTACTGGTATATTTTGTTGTAAGGAAGATCCAGAAAAGACAATATGCATTCATCTAAAGCATTAACTGCAGTGAAGCAATAGTGATTTAATTGTGTTTTAAATTCTTTCATGTATCTTTGAGAAGTATTTAAATTGTTCTGTGTTACTTTGAATTTGAACTGGTTTTGGTGGATCCTGTATGCTTGCCGTGTGTTTACAGGGGTTAGCTCCGACCCAGGACTGAACTGTGGCCAACTATACCAATACTAATAGATTTATCAGTTACAATTATCAAAATTATATACTTGAAAGTGAAACTTAGGCCTTCCCCAATTAGATAAGAAAAAAATAATTGTAGCAGTGTCTGCAGTGTCTGTGTCATTGGCACTTATCTTTTGCACTCCAGCAAGAAACTGAAAGGTGAGAAATGGAAAGATTTTGGAGCTACCATTTGGTCAGAATAAGTGTAATAGAGGCTGTTCAGAGACTCACACTGTTGCAAGAGTGACAACCAGCTTCCAGCTTTAGAGCATAAATAAGTAGTGCAGCCAGCAGATCAAGTTCTACTGAAAATGGTGCCCCAGCCTCCACTGTTTCTTCTAACTTAATCATTTCAGAGTGGATTATTTTCCGTGGTTTCAAACAGTGTGAATAGTTAAAATTTAGGAGTAACTGAAATAGACAAAAAAGCTGTTATCACATCCTTCTGTAACATGTAAAATTACTGTGTTTGGAAAAGCAATTTGCCAACCCTCCATTGTGTTTTTCAGTTTGTGGTAGAATTTAATTTTATTAGCTCTTCAAGTGTATATAATATGGTTGCATTACAGCCTTGAATGTGGGTACTCTCTGAGGAACACCTCTATTATGTATACGTATGTTTATGTTTGGATGTATATGTGAGTGTATGAATGTATTTTTGTGTGTGTATCTAAATATATGCACACACACACACAATATTTTAATAGCATAATCTATATGGATCAGCCCAACCTACGGAGTTGGACTCTGGATTTCTGTAAAGCTCAAGAGTTTATGAAACCTGGAGTACAATTTAACTTATAATAATGGTAAAAGCTGGCGTCAGAGTAGGAGCTGAGCTTTGAGGAAGTTCAGGGAATATTCAGATCCAAGTTCTGGTTTGAATCCATCTCTGTATTAAAATAGAATTTCCAATCTTTAAAATAATGTTTTCCTCACATGTAATTCCTATTTTTTTTCTGGTCATCATTTTTATTTCCCTAAGTGATATCTTTCTATTTAGCTGTTTTTCTAGTCTTTTTTTTGTCTTAGAATAATATCAACTTTGCTTCAAAATGCATACATTCAGTTTTCAACTTCTGTTACAAATTTTCCTCTTGCAAATGCAATAGCGTAGCTTTTTTAAATTAGTATTTTAAATAAACACGGCATTTCTGAATAAACAGTAGCAAGGTGCATTCCCACAAGCTTTCATGACACCGTTCATAGATAAATGCCAAGTACTGAAATGGTCCTGCAGATAGATTTATAAAAATGATGCTCCATTGTAGTTAGACAGTCCTGTCTGAATGTTACAATTGAAGCTAAGCTCTTTTGAATGTTACAATTCAAGCTGAGCTCTTTGGAGCTAAGTCACAGTTATGCAGCACAACATCTAGTTTGTCATTGAAAACAGAATTAAATATCTGTTATAAGTAAGGAGCTTCAGTGGCAGTGTGTGAATTGAAGCAGTGCAGCTTGTTTTCTCCTCTTTCAGCAAGGGCTGTTGATGAGATTTCCTTTTTGGTTTCGCTGACTTGACTTTTCAGTCTGGGTTTCATCTTAGCTTCCTGGGTTTGCAATAAATATTTAAGTTCTTAAATGTACTACTAGGAAAGTCATGTTAAGTCACTTATTATGAAAATTTCAGTTCTGCTGCTGATTAGCAGTCATCTGTGCTCTTTTTATCTTACTGCAGAATATACAGGGCTGCTCACTGGAGGGTGATCATAACTGAATAATGTCTGTAATATTATGTAATTTTCCTATATAGGGTGAACCAGGCCTTCCTGGGCTTCCTGGACTCCCTGGGATAAAGGTAAATAAACTGTAGCCTCTGTGTTGTCCTGGGGGCACCACACAAAAGAGGGAGGGTCTTCCTGAATGTGGCTGAAATGAACTTCTGGTGCTGGTATTTATATATTGAAGTCCTTGGTTTTGAACAGGAGGGTGTTGCAGGAAGATTTCACATTGAAAATTGACCACGTTTTTAACAATATTTCTTACATTAAAATGTTCAGTAGAACATCACCCTGCCTAGGAAATAAAACCCCAATGCTTTAAAAAAAAATCTAATATAATGCTTTGTTTTCCTCTGTTTTATTTAATGGGGGTTAGTCAGCAAAGTTTTACTTGGTTTGCGCTTTGGTGAGTACTTTCTAATAGCAATAGTCTACAGAAGCCTCTGATCAGAGAACTATATTCATCATTCACAGGCTTTAAAGAACTACCTATATCAGCTAGAATATTCTGTGCTCCCATTACACAACAGTGATTTCCACTGACAAGTCAACATATTTTAATAAAAGTCTATTCAATATTAGCTACAATGCCTGACCTAATACCTGGTTTAGTTACTAGCTTCCTGTTTGTCTGGGATCTTTAGGTAAGTTGATACAAAAGACATGTGGTGGTTTGAATTCTAGCCATAAGTGGTTGCAGTGGGAGTTGCAGCCACTTACACAGTCTGAGCCATAACTGTAAAATGCTGCACAGAGCAGATTTACATATCCTGAATGAGGGCTGATTAGATTGGTTGCTTCTCCTTTAGAGCAAAGATTATTCTTCAGAGAACAAAATCTCTTTGAAACGTTTTCTTTGCATTCCAACATGGGCCTGTGCATACTCCAGGAAGTAGTTTATATCATCTTTCATTAGCAGAGGTAAAAGCCAAAGGCAAAATTCTCATCCTTTTGGTCGGACTCAAGATTTATCTCATGCAATGTAGTAGTTGGAGCAATTTTCTCAAAAGACTTGTGAATTGCCACAGTATTCCAGAATAATGTCCCTTCTGCGGTTCTGGTAAATTGCAGGAAGAATTGAATGTGCATATTAAAGTTTATATGTTGTAATATCCAAGAGTATAGTTCCCATAGAGGTTTTTCATTTTCTGGGAGAAGAACCCTCTACTGACTAGTGATGATCATGGAGGAGCCAAATTCTTTACAGAATCAAACTGTGTATTCGAGAGCGCCTTTCACAGCAACCCCTGATCTGTTTACTTGGCTAGCGGAACTCCGTTGGAGAAGCTCTGTGTGAATTCTGTGTTCATGCAGAACACATATATCCATACATATCAACAGGTAAATGGAAAACTCTAAATTTGAGAATATGGCCTGGGGAATTTGTGACTGTGAGCCCTTACTTGACTGTGATGAAAAAGCATAGAAATGTACCCACGCAGGTTCGACTGAAAGGCAAAATGGGAAGTGAAAAGTAGCTGAAGTGTGGGAGTTTTGCTCACAATGAAAATTTGTGCCAGAATTCAGTGAGATACAGTGGAAAAACTGCAGAGTTTTCTGCAGAATAATATAGCCTAGTAGTAAGCCTTTAGAAAAATGCTGTCTTCTACTCCAAACCAGAGTTAGGTGATTTGGTGACAAAATTCCCTCCATTGCAATTTTGCATCGAGGTGGTTAGATATTATGATATAAAGCAGGTTATCAGAACTTGGGTAGGAGATGGCAGAGCAGATTTGTGGTTACAACATTCTTAGAGGACAGTGCTTAACTCAAGGCGTTTTTAAACTGCTTAACTAAGATGTCCATACTAAAAGCTTCAGCTTAAAGGTGAGGCTGTGACAGGAGAAGTACTAGCAGAAGCCAGTGAATGTCTAGACTTAGGCATATGAGCATTCATCAACAACAAAATAGTCTGGCCTCTTTTCTCACACACCTTTTTTGATAAGAAGATTTGAAGCAAAACTGATACCAATTGAAACTTACTTGAAAATAGCAGTGACCAGATAAAAGACTTGAGCATAGAAAAAGTCCAGTTACTAGCGCTTGTGCTCTCCTTGTGTTTTCCTGGTGCTATTACACAAAATCAAAAGGAGTCTTATTTGCAGTGATTATTTCCTTCTTCCTGTGTGATTTGTTGTTTGTTACATTTCTTCAGAGTTCCCATCAGAACTTTATAAAACTCACTAAAATATTTCTTTGTTATTCTAATAATGATATGCAGTGGTGGTATAATACAACAGAAGTAATACAAACCTTATACAAACTCATTATAGCATGTATGAAGTTGCCATAGTGTTTGTTTTTCCTAATGTTAAAATGCATTAGGGAATTCTCATGTGTTCACATACCTGTATAGTAGCTCTCAGCAGGGGTTTTGCAATCCAGCCCCGGACTTTCAGAGATGGACATGTGGTGACCCAAGCTGAGTACAAAGAGAGGACAAAGTGACAAGGTAGTTACAAGGTAGACAAAGTTACAAGGTAGTGGCTACTTGGCCTCATTTCCAGTGCATAGCAATTACATATTCTCATTGTGCTGGTATTATTTTACTGCAGTAGTATTCTGTTAACCTTCTGTTGTGTCATGCATGCACACACCTGCACTCTCAGAAGTCCTCTGCAAAATTTTCTGTTGACATCTCTGGCAGTTTAGAAGCATTAGGATTGCTACTATACTTTGTAATCTTTTTTCCTGTATTACATAGTTGAAATTACAGAATGTTCTCTGAATTTGTGTCATCTTATAATGTTCTAGAAATTTAATGTATCTTTCTTATTTTCAGGCCCTTTAGCCCTAAGTTATAAAAACGCATTTTCCAAATAGTTTTGAGTGGTTAGCCCTAGGTGGAAAGTACGTATGAAGTGCATTAATCCCCAGCCAAATAGTCAATATATAGAAACATATATTTTCTGGAGATTGAATGAAGACTCTACGCTGCCTAAATTTCAAAGTGTTTTTGTGAGTATCTCCTAGTTCATCATTGTAAGACATAGGGATATTTTACTCATAGGAAGCTCTAAGAGGTAGTTCTTCTAGTCTTAAATATCTATCCTATAATAGATAATAGTCCTTTTAAATCTTTAACTGTCAGTTGAACAAAAAAATTGCCATCTTCTGAATGAATCTGTCGATAGTCACAGGCTGTATTATGAAAGGTTGTAGATAACTACACACATCCTGAGCACTATTTACACTAAGCCAGTCTGTGAAAAGGTAGTTGCCATGTCAGGCAGTGGACCATATCTTTCCAACTGTCTCTCATATATGTTCTTGTGGATACAGAACATTCCTAAAGCATCCAGACCAGTTTTTTTGAAAGAGTACCCAAACTACTTAAAAGATTACTAAATTCTAATCACTGGGAATTTTTCAGCTACTTTTAATACCCTTTTCAATTAGTAAGTGTACCTTCCATAAAGCCCTCTAGAGCTTGGTTGAGTATGATATTGGAGTCTGAATGGATGGCAGCCTCAGAAGGGCACTGAAGTAGCATGATTGAATTCTGAGTATGCAGCAGGGTCATTATAAATTATTTTCCTAGACTCATTCCCCATATGCTTGCTGATGTTTTGGGAGTTCCTCTTGTTCTTTTTCATCCTCCTTTCATTATCAATTGATGCCATGGAGGAAACACAAGTGTGATCAGTTATTTCAAGACAGTGACGAAGCTGTGTGTGACACGCTGGAGAAACTTTTCTCTACCACCTGTTGCTGTTTTGGAATGGTTGAAACTTTAATGAGCTCCTGAATGTGCTCCACCGTGTCATTCAGGAAATGAGTATGGCACTTAAAGACAGAATATTAACTCATCACTGCAATAGCTCACAACCGACACCAATGAGACACAAAATACTTTCTATAAAACACAATTTGTGTCTATTTCTTTGATCTCATGACTTATGGTGTGATAAATATGAAGCATCACTCACTAAATGAGAAGTATTTATTGTAATGTCAGGCATCTCTAAAATATCACAATCAAAGAAACCAGGAAATATGAAAACATTGCCTTTTTTTGTGACATTTAAGCACTGCAGTCCTTGAGCCCATCACTGCAGAAGGAAGCCTTCAATAGAACCCAAGCTTCTTATTAGTAGTGGCACTTTGCAGCTTCTGACTTTTCTTCTGCCCCAATTTCTGGCATTTCTGTCTCCTTACTCCCCTCTGTTTTTAAGTCCACTGAAACAAAGTCAAATTGAGCTTTGACTTAGTCTTCAAGAAAACTGGTATTGAATGATTTGACAAAGGAAAGACTTCCTCAGCCTTCCCTCCACATTTGGGAGGGAGGGTTTTCTGTGCTCTCAAATCCAGGGGAGCTGGCTGAGTCAATACATTTGCCAATTTGCAGCCGGCTTTTCTCTTATACGGTTACTTTGTACTAACTTCACTGGGATAGTACATGAGGAAGGGGTCAAAAGAACCTGAATAAGGGAATTTCAGCTGTGTCTTCTTTCTTTTAAATGAAAGAAAAGCAGTTCTAATTTTGATCTATATTTGATTTTTTTTCCTCAATAATTAAAAATCTTACCTGTGATTCACAATACTGTGGAAGGACTGCTCCATAGAACCATTTTTCTCTCTTTTTTTTTTTAAGATTTAGTAGACTTGATAGTCCTTTCCTTAGTCTCCTTAATCTTTTAGAAACTACAGAAGAGATATACTGTATTATTGAAGCTTTTTTTTTTTTTGGGTCTGTACATTTTCTTTTGGTATCTGGTAGCACATTGAAAAGAATATAAAGTAAATGGCTGTTTCAAGTGTTTCATTTTGGAGCTTAATGCTGTTCACTACCTAGACTTCAAATTGCTTTTTCCCCCAGGAGTTCTTAGGAAGGTTGATTACATTTCCCTAATGCATTTTCCTTTTTCTGTTTGTAGAGAATCCTTATTTCTATTCGTCTTCCTGTTGTTGTTCTCTGCCACAGCTAGTGATCAGCCCTGCCTATTCCTCTCTCTTCCTGTTGTTTCCAGGAATCAGTTGTTCTTGTCCAGGCTTAGATTTCTCTCTATCCCATCAGTCGCCATGCTCAGAGCCCTATCGCAGGCTGAACTCAGGAGCTGGAAAGGGCCGGCTGACGTTATGATAGATATTTCCAATTTCTGGATACAGAGAGATGCTGGACATGTTAACTGCAGCAAGTGAAAACTCTAGGAATTCAGCCTCATACATACTTTATGAAAATGTATACTCCTTATATGCATTTGCCTCAGTGGGCATGTTTATTGAAATATTAAAGTGAAGTAATTTCCAACCTTTCTTAACTTGTATGACAATATTCTCAAAAGTGGGTCATTTCCTTGAGTAGAAGAAAAGGTACAATGCAGTCTAGGTAAAATAGTGACAAGTACAACATGATGATGCATGTTCTGGGTGAAAATGAAAACTCATCTTAAAAAAAATAGGATTTAGTCACTTACATGTGAAAGACTAGTTTTCAAAGTAGGATAGGATTTCCAGAGTGGTAGTACAGAATCTAGTATATATACCTAGTTTTGTTTCTGTCCTCCTACCTGTCTCTTTTCCACATGCTGTAGGAGACTGTGATTTTCCAGATCTAATTTTGAAAATCAAGACAAGAAAATGAAATCATCACTAACATTGAATTGTATGCTTGGGGCAGGAGTGTTTACTGGGGCATTCTTAAGGGTATATGCAGGTCTTAATAATCCATCAAAAACTATATGCTTCAGTTCATGAAAGCCTTTATTTTCTTTCTTGGAAAAGGCTAAAACCTAAGTAACTGAAAAACAGGGTGTGAAATTTCTCCCCTAAAGCTATTACTAGTTGGAAGATGGTGCTTGTAAGGATCTATTTCACAGCATTCATTATAGCATCACTTAATTTTTCTTCGTATTGAAAAGAAAATCCAAATCTAAATTTGAATGCAATTGAATAATCTGCATATTCAGAAATCAAGTATTCTGTCAGCCACAAAAAAAACCCCACTTAAGTAAGCTGAAAATATTTCTGTCTCAGGTGTAACAATGTTAGATGGTCAGCATTGAGTGCACACAACAACATTCATCATTTTGAATAGTAACAACAAAAAAATCTTGATTTATCACCTAATATTTCTAAAGGAAACTCTTTGGAACAGATTCTGATAATTTAGCAGATCTGTCAGTGCAAAGAATTAAAAATGAAGCTCTCGTTACATGAAGTGTTTTTATTCTTTTAATCCTCAAAAGTAGGTACCATGTTGATGTAAATTATAATTAGCTTTAAGAGGTTCTCGATATGACTAATGCATGAGAATTAATCAGAATTATTCCTGATTCCTTTAGCACCCTTTCAAATCAGCGCACACTTTTCAGGCAGTCAGAACTTTAAAAAGCAGTGAAAATTAGGTTCACTAAAAAGCAATCCATGCTGTACAAAGGAGGGCTAGTTGCAGAGGCTTCACATTTTGGACAGTTTTAAAGGTAGTACATTTCACTCTTCAACTCTTAATGAATCAGAAATGGCTAAATGTGCATTAGAAATTCCAAACAAGAGCCATTTTTTGTAAGTTTAGAGACTGACATAGGAGTAAAGACTTTGTTCCAGATATAATCAGTGAGCCAGACAACCTGTTTAACTGGCCATTTTTGGAGCCAATTCTGAATGGTTATAAAAAAGTCTTAACAAAGACCATATGAAAAGGATAACGTTTTTTTATCAGATTTCCTTTTACCTTACTCACTTCCCTCTTATGAGCTGAATACTGGTATTTCTGGGATCATGAACTTGAGACTACATATGAGGTCCTCTAACGCCCTTCCACAGTAAAAAATATATATATATATATATAAGTATATATATATGGGGATATGAGGTGCACTTCTCTCTGACTTGTATAGTCTAAGGCTGCTTGAATTTCTGAGAAATCCCTTCGCTGGACTTGAGTGCCATGGCCTTGCTAAGCAGAGTCAGGCCTGTGAGGGGCAAGTGCAGCTCCTCTGATTGCTGCAGCATCATAGCTGCTTTGAGGACCTCTGAGCACAGGGCCCTCTCTCCTCTGCAGAAGAGCAGTGTCTGAGGTAGAGGGCATTCTCAGAAACAGCAGATGGCAATTTCTGGAAAATCAGCACAGGCAACTCAAGCCAAATCCAGTCCTTTATAAGCCCATTGCTGTTATTCAACTTGCCACACATTTGGGTTTTTGTTTGCTCACTAGGTTGTCCTTTAGTATTGCTGCTTCTGTGGGATCTTTCAGAAGCATTAAAGGACAAAAGCGTACCATACTGTCTGTGCTTTGAATATGCCTATGGCTGAGTCTAGGTAATAGAGAAGACAAGCACGCCTTAGGCCCCTGGTGAAAATGGGCACCCTTCTGAGCGTGTGCAGCTCCTGCTGTTCTCTGCTGTCCATTTGGAGCACCTCGGGGCTGTGCTGCGGGCCCTGCGCATGCAGAGGGTCTGCCCATAGGAGCAAGGTAGTAAGTGCTCGTGGGGACATTCGTTCAGTTAATTCCCAGTGCTATATTAGACCTGTGTTGCTCATAAACCTGTATCAAAGTGATTAAAGTGATTTTGGTGATTAAAAAGCAATTAGCAAGACTTCGGTCTTCTTGCAAGTCCACGTTTTAGCCAATGACAGGCTCTATCACAGTTACAAGAGGACAGCAATAGTGAGCATTGTGTCTTAGGGGTAGCCTTTAATATCAAAATTAGCCTCGGCTTTATTCTGTAAAAGCTTTGATCAACCTGAAACAACCAGTTATGACTGTGTCTAGATAATAATCTGCATTAAAAATTGACTGCCTCAAATGTGAATTTCATGTCCTTCCAAGTGCTTTTTTAAATACTAATTCTGCTGGAGTTCACAGCTTAGTACACAGTGTGGCAGTTTAGGGCTCTTATCTATTTCACACATTCTGCATTATCAGATAAGAGACAAAGATTGGCTTTAATGAAGTTTGTGGGAGGTAGCATTTAATTTATTTTGTGACCCAGTAATAATTCTGTATTTTGCAAATGCATAAAGGTGAAAATGAGAAAGCATAGAGGAAGACTCTTAGTCTCTTCAAATATCATCATCTCAAACCAATTAAATTATTCTTAAAAATGTAAACAAATTACTCCTATAAAATGGAAGGAATTCACAAGGTTGTTGTTTTCTTTAAGTCCAAGTTACCTGTGTAGTATGATTGATGCAAACTGCCCCAAGCCCTAATAAATGAACTCAGAATGACTTCCTCTGCAATGTGACATTTCCTGAGCAGTCATTTCATAATTATGCCAAAGGGTTAAACTAAAATGTACAAGGAGTCATTGTGCACTGATGGCAAACAGTATTTCAAAGGGAGGAATTCCTTACTTCACATTCTACCTGTTTAATATTTCTCTTTCTGGATGTTTCCTGCCCTTCTTTAGCAGGCAGAGCAGCTTGTGGTGGATTCCTACTAGATTAAACTTTGTTTTTATGGTAAGAAATTGTGGTGAGATGTTTACAAAAGCATTATGAATTTTGGTTTCTCTGGTTCCTTGCATTCTTTTTAGCATTTCACAGTAGTTTGGGAATAATACTGAGCTTTCTAAAGCAAGATGCACAGGAGATGCTGCAGTGATGCCCACAGCTGCAATGTTGTCAAATCAAAATGAGGTCCCAAGCCAGCCTTTATGCTTACTTTGCTGCACCAATGCCATGTACCTGAAACAAAAACTAAACTCCCTTAGTCCTTGGCTTTCTAACTCCATCACTCTGTGACTCTGGCATCCTGTTCGTGTGGAAAACTTTTTGAAATGGTTTCTCCCTTGTTTCTGCATTGGAGGAACATCAACATGCCTCATTGCAGAGAAACTGTGTTCATTACATTTTATGCAGCATTGGCAGTGCTAATCTTGATAGAGACTCATTTACATTCTCGTTACCGTGAGACAGAGAGAATAACATAAAGCCAGAGGCTGGTAACATTTGCAGGGCACAGTTGCAGATACAGTGGGCAGATTGGATAGGCACCGTGTTTGCTGTTATTGTGCCTCTGCTGAGCAGCTGAGCCAGAAACTGCAGAGCCAAAGCTGCTATAGTTGTTACCTTGCTGTGACTGATGCGCAAGGGCTCACTTACTGGGTGTTTCCAGTGAATGTCTTATACTGTGAGTTTACTCTAGAGATTTCAAATCTTAGAAAGGGCACATCTGGGTTTCACGTCATGTAAGAAAATGTGTCACATTTTTACTTAAAAACTTAGTTCAGATGGCAAATGAGATCTGTCTTTTAAGCTACTTGGCATCACTGGCACTAAGTAGCAGGAGATTTCACATTCCTCTTAATGTAGTCACACCCTAGCTCATGCAGTTTTTGTCTGTGCTGACAACATGCTGTTGAATCATGTTCAGTTTGGCATCCATCACAACCCCCAGTCTCTCTCAGCAGAGCTGCTACTGGGCCAGTCAGCTCCTAGTCTCTACTGACACATGAGCTGTTCCTTGCCATGTGTGCTAAAGTTTCAAGTGTGGTGTCACAGAAAATCTGTGCTCAGCTTATGCTGATGTTACTACCAGCTTCCTCCATTTTCCATGCCAGTGGCTGCTGCAAAGCACCTTTCCCTCGTCTCTTTGGAGGGGAGGCTGGCACTCTTGAACTGGGACTTTTTGTTGTTATTTTGTTTTTGTTGTTGGTTGGTTGGTTTTTGTTTGGATGTTTTTACCAGAATTCATCTTGCAGTAAGTAACCTGTATATCTTAAGCCAAGTACCAAAATCTGTTCCCAAAGCTGGGCATCACCTTGTAATTAGCACTTCCAAGCCTTAGCACTGAAAAGATTAAATCATGTCACTGTGTGTTTCATCTACCAGAAGTCACAATTAGCTGGGCAAGAAATTAGTCTTTGTAACCCTTGTGTTAAAACAATTTGGGGCTGTAAAGTACTAGCTCTTCTAAAATAAATGAGTATTTCCTCTTCTAAAACAAATGATTGAAACTTCACTTACTGACTTGAAAATACTTAGCTCTAACCAGATGCTACTCTTGCTGACATACAATGACCAAAGGCTCAGATAAACTGTAGGGTCATTTTCTAATGGCTGCAAGAAACAAGCTTCTGCATGACACATTTATTTTATTTTATTTTATTTCTTGGTCTCTTTTGCATGGTTTGCTACTATCTAGCAATTCTATGTCAGGGTCAGCTAGAACTTCATGTGGGAAAACTTACTACTTAGTTTTATTTTTACTCTGATTGTCTAAACTGTTGCGCTTTAACTGTGAACTTGCTGTGGCCCTCTCTGTAATCATGAAAAGAGTCTTCTATTTCACTTGGTTTGCTAGGGACCTTCCTTACCTTGAACTGTTAATGACAGATGTTGATAAGAGCCCAAATAGAAATGCAAGGATACTTCCTAATTGCCCAGTACAGCATACCTGAATTTCTCTGGTGACTGCCTAGAAACTGCATTATCCAACTGCCATATTCTCTGTTTGCATATGCTGTCAGTAATTATTTCAGTGTAGGATTAGGACACATCTGTGTGTCTAGCATTTTAAGGATGCACTCACTGGAGATTTTTTTAGTCATTAATAAGTTCAACAGTATTGTTAAAAGGCTTATAAATAAGTTTTTGTTAGTTTGACTATTGTACTGATTTCTAAAGGGTAAGTCTTGATTTCAATTCATGTGGAAAATGTAAGACTCCAAACCAGGAGATACTGTTTAGGAAAATCTGTGAAAGAAAACATAAGACTTCTTATCCTGCCTTATCCTCCATTCAGCCGTGGAGGTAGGTCAGGTGCTTATATGCTGGCCTAATGCTGCTGCGCTGCAGCTCTGCTTAGCTTCTCGTCTTTGTCTGTTATGTTTGCACAAATGAATGGGCAGGAAGAGGGCAGAGCAGAGTGGCATAAGGAACTGTAGTGCTTTCCCAGCTGCTCACTGGCCAGAGAAGTTATCTGGGTGCAGGGAAGTGAAGCAATTCACTGTCAGAGAGAGCTGAGTGCCATGGTGCTGGGAGTCTCCACCTGGCATTTCATTTTGGAGCTGCTTGTTTGGATGACATAGCTGCGAAAGAAAAAACGTACTGTCTGCCTCTTCTTTAGTCATTATTTTGTAATACTCTCACCCATTTGCACATCTGTTATGTGCTGCAGTATAAACTGCCTCATAACATACAGCCAAAATGAACTAGTCTTTTTTAATTCAGAAATCACTCAGAGCCCCCCTTCTGTCTCAGTCTTATTTTGATATTCCAGGTTACATGTTAACAGTCCTTAACCTCATAAAAACAATATTTGATGCCTTTTACTTCATTTGCATTTCATATGCTGTGTGATGACTTCCTATAACAATTTATGCTGATGAAAATTACCCATAATGAAAAGTATGTCTGTGTCACGGCTGAAGAGCTTTGGGCAATTTAGGGAAAGCCCTATCCAAAATAAATGTTTATAATTGCCTACTGCTAAATAAATAATCTAACACCCTCTCCTATTATACTTTTAAAGGGTGAACCAGGTTTCATTGGTCCACAAGGAGAGCCTGGGTTACCAGGGCTTCCAGGAACGAAGGTAAGGTTATTTGACAGACACTTGATTATACAGCCCTAGAGGCAAAGTCAAATAGAACTTGCTTGGCATGTAGCAAATATTATGTCTGTGATAGTGGTATAAGAATTTCTCAGAATCAATTTTTGTAAATGTCCCAGGAAGTTTAGAGATCAAGGTAAGATGAAGTGTTTGAAAAAGTGAAAAGCCATGGTTCATGGATTAGCAAACATCTTTGTTTCTATTGATGCCCTCAAAAATGGGAGCACAGATGCTAAATCCATTTGTAACTTGTTTAAGTTCATTGGTTACTTCTGTTTAATGTCAGGCATCCCAGAAGTCAGACATGAGGCAGCCGTGGCTCTCTGACGAAGCTCTATTTCCATAATCTTGTTAAAAAAAGGCCAGAGGAGTGTATGCAGATATTAGAACACTGACGCTACACATTTTACTTAGAAAATACATGTTTTCTTCCGGGGAATTGGTTTCTTTCACCACATGGAGTTAGTTCTGTACTGAAGACAGTGCAGTTTTGGGTCATATTTTGTATCTGCTGCAACAGGGTGACAAAGGGGATACGGGGCCTTCTGGGAAGGGTGAGCGAGGTGACCCTGGAGTTCCTGGACCAAAGGTGAGTCTGATTTTTACACTAGAAATGTTTTGCTAGTTTTAAATCTGTTAACACATCTTTTTTTTTTTTTTCTGGAAAACAAATAGAAACTTTGTGAGTGAGCTTTTAATTGGTAATATAGTCAGTTATCACAATTTAGTCCAGAAGACAATGGCAGTTTTGTGTTCACAGCTGTAGAATTACAATCTAAGTGAACTGTGTTGTTGGTCTACAAAGTACTTATACAAAATACACTACTTAACGTATACTGTCATGGAGTTGACCTAATTTGTAGCGTTCACACTATCAGCATTGAAGTCTGAACTCCTTGACCATTGTAGCTCTCAAGTGGAATGCAGAGAAAATCCATTTTACATGCTATTTTCTGATTCTGTGAAAGAGAGAGATCATTCTAACCACATTTCAGTGTTTTCTTAATGTTTTTCAGTATATAGTTACTATCAGTCTTTCCTAATGCAACCTGAGAACCTTAAGGCCCTCCAGCCAGTGAGCTTTTTCATCAGAGCTTGTGGGAAAAAACACTGTGACATTTTAAGCTCCTTATCTTAGGATATTTAACTATCTTATCTATTATTTATTTGTAGTGTCTCAGGAGCTATGGAATGAATGTGGCTCATTCCTGCAAATGAGTGTTCATGATATCTACTGACTACTAATTCCAATACTGCTTTTCCTTTTGAAGGATGGAATCTGTGGCCTGTACATGCTGATATGAAGGAATCTGTTACTTTAGAGGCTATTAAATTCAGGACCCTTTCAGATTCATGATCTTGATCATGTGAAATGAAGTGTTTGTTTCTCCTGATCTATACTGTTGTTAGTCGTTACTAATTTCTTTTTCTTTGCACTAATTCCTCCATCATCTTCCTCTTATCCATTTCCATCTTCCTTCAAACAGGGGAGAACAGGTGAACCTGGATCTAGAGGCCCCAAAGGGTCAAAGGTAAGTAGTAAAAACTCTGTCTTTACTGCAATAACTGAGTGGTATCTGCGATGAGTAAGTTGTAACATCTTACAGGAGCTTCACTTATCTTAAAATTACACTGTAACAGTTCTGCAAACTACAGATTTCCTTATAGTTTTGCTTATAAACAAAACATTCTGACTTTCAGTTTTAGCTGTTAGAATCAAATCCCGTGTATTTTAAACACTGTGATTGTAATTTTTCTGATTATTGTCACAATTATTTCGTTCTGTTTGCTCTGTTTTTTCCCAATCCACTTAGTTTGTCAATGAGTAATTTATGCAGGGTAATTCGCCCAAGTGCCATGATCAGCTCCTGACTGTGCCTGTGGAGCATAAATAATTTTTTTGATAGTTTGTGTTTGTTTGTTGTTTTTTCAATAATTTTGTGGATCAACAGTTTGATCTGTTAGAAATCAGCAGTGTTCCAGGACTGCAGGTTGAGAAATGCCAGCCAATGAGTCCTACCTAGGCAAAGCTTGGCAGATGTGTTACTATTCTGGCTGCTCAAAAGACTACTTTGATCCTGTCTCTTAAGTGCTCCTTAATTACATTCCCAGGAAGCTGATGAGTGGGTTAACACAGCAGAGAGAGTAAAGGAGTCTCTCAGTAGCCTCCAGTACCTGGGCACCTCCCAAACACACCAGAAAGATTCCCTTCATATCAGAAAAGGCATACAATTTTTCAGGACGTCTGCCTGCATAACTACTTTGAAAATCTGACCCACAGAAGTTCGCCTAGTAGTTAGGAGCTTGATTTTTGAGAAGATCCAGCCATATATGCCTCCTGCTGGCAAGACAACACTGAAAGGAAAGGTGGATGGCACCAGTTCGATTATGTCCTGCTATCAGTTTCCTCTCCATATTCCGTCATTGCATTCCATGAAAACTTTCTATTTTCATTTTTTTCTATTAACCAGCAGGTGAATTAGTCATTCTTCCCCAGGATATACCAAATGTTCTTAGATCTCAACAGGAGCCAAAGTAGTAGCTCTTACCTAAATTGTTTTTAAGTTAAATAAAAATATTTAAGTTTGCTATGAAAGCGACTCAGAAGTGAAGTGAATCCTAGTCACTGAAAGCTGAGATATGAGTACAAGTATATTTGAAATACCCTCCACTGCATGAAACATATTGCTAATAGCCAGAAGGAAAAAACTGAGAGCAAGATGGTAAAGATCCTGAGCCTACTGCAGTAAAGGAGTAAAAGAATTCCTTAATGCTGGAAGTCTCAGAGCAATGAGGTTTAGAAACTTAGTGGAGTCACGATAACAAGGTTTTTACATTTAGAAACATATCTTTGAAAAGTTGTTGAGTGATTTCAGACTTAAGGCAATTGACTGGTTTGATTTCTCTAGCTTTCCCTTGAGGCTTTTGATAATGGTGGCATTAGGAATAGTGAAATTATGTAAATTACTTTATTTGTAGCCTGTTTTATGGGGAATTCTTTGATATTCCTTATTCTAGCCCAATATAGCACTAACAATTCGCAGAGAACCAAACATACGATTGTAAACACTGCCTGCAGATTTTGAAGGAATTTCTCTTATCATTAAGATCTACATTCTGTTAATGAAATGATGAGAGGCTCTTTAAACTGAATTATTAAGACAAGCTAAGACTACTTATTTGTCTTCAAATATCCTTTTTATATAGGGTGAGACAGGTGGCAAAGGTGACACAGGATCTGTAGGTCCACGGGTAAGTCTAATTCTCATTTCAACTCTTTGTTTTTTACTCTTAGGTTCAGTCCACGCTATGGATTGAAACTGTAGCAGCAACTCCAGCTAAACTGTTGAAATCAGTCACTTAACTGTGGTGGAATGTGTGTTGCTAACTGGCACTTCATAACAGTCCTTCCTATTATTTGAAGTGTTCTCCTGCTCACAGTTCATCGGCAAGCGCTACTTGCCAGATGTTCTGACATTGCTCACAGCCAATATGAAACTGGAGTATTGGAACTGCTTAAATATTTAATCACAGTAGTTTCATAGATTTGTGTTGCCTGCTGCATCCCAATGCACTGTGCTATGACTTGCTTGTTTATACCTATCTTTAAAATAGGCTGTTTTGTCATAAAACAAGCTTGAGTTTCAGGCTGTTTTGCAGTTTGTAGTAATATATTGTAAGTGCAACAAAGATTCCAAGGCAGCACAATCAAGTCAAAGCATATGTTAGTAGTTAAGTGTCAGAAAGCAGCCCTTTCAATGCTAAGTCACAGCAAGCATAGAGAAAATATCACTGCAGTAACTATATTCAGGCAGACTTTTTACCAGCAATCTGAGCTGCAGCAGGAAGGATTTGGATCAACACTTTTTTCAATTGTATTTATGTGAAGGTGAGCTATTCAGCTGCTTCTGGTTCTCAACAGTGTGGAAAGAGCACAAATAAAAACTTGAACTCACATCTCAGAATGTAGAAGTTCTGAAAATTCCTTAAAGCCCATGTAAGTACATTGGGCAGGACAGAACAGTCGTTTAGGATAATTCTTGGTTGCTGTCCTAAGAACTTAAGATGTGGTAATTTATTGCAGGGACCACCTGGGCAGAAAGGTGACCAAGGTACAACGGAGATAATTGATTATAATGGCAATATCCATGAAGCTCTGCAGGTATGTAAACATAACCAGCCTGGAATGGCTTTGTCTGGTCTGGGGAAATGCAACTTGATGTCACTGTTTTTTCCTTCTGCATAAGCCATAAAAGTACTGTGCACAAAGGTTTCCTGAGCTTATTAATGAGAAATTTCTTCCTATTTTTGGAAACCAGGTTTGCTGTTTGGTGTGAGACAAATTATTTCCTTGATAAAATTTAGCTGGGTGAATTGGTTTAATTTCCCCAGGAGCATACTGACGTCATCTAATGAGGACAGAGCTGAATCATTGCTGGCTGGTGCTCATACAATCTGGTGTTCACTGCTGAATTTGTGTAATAAACCACATACGTAGATTCAGCAGAAGTGTCTGCTTTTCAGTTCAGGTAGTATAATACTTACATTCCTTTTTTCCTTCTCCTTCTAAAAATGCAAAGAGCATATTTGTGATCAGGAAGCCAGGTCACATGATTCCATTAGCAAGATGTGGATTCAGTTGGCAGCCTGAGCAGACAGGCTGAGCACCAGTCTTTCCACTTGCTCACTTCCAAAAACTAACTTTGACTTGTGTGCAGAAAAGTGTGGAGGATTAAAGTAGGGTTACAAAAAGAATGAGAGGATGTTCACATGAAAGCAAAGCTCCAAGGTCACACATGTCATTGCAGTCAGAATGATTTACACTGCAGCAGCCTCACATGCAAATTCTATGCAGTATAACTCCACCAAAGTGGAGTTTGCAGATGTGCAGATGAAGACAGAAGTTGGATAGAAGTGTATATCTGATCATTTTCTCACTAAAGCTGTGCTTTCCCGCCTTCCCCGCCCCCCCCCACATGCATTTCCTAGGTGGAAGTGGATAATGTGTGGCCAAGCATTTGTTTTTTCAAGACTGTCCTGAAATTAAAAATTGTCATTGCCATTACTAAAATCCCAAAGCCTGTATGTTGTTGTTAAGGCTAAGCCCACTCGCCCAGTGTGATCCTGCATGGCATGTGTGGGAGAGTCTACACAGGCAGGCTCTGAGGTTCTGCGTTTTATCCCTGTTCACAAGTTTTAAGGGAATTCACCTACCTTTCAACTTTTAAAATCACTCTCTGAGTTAGATGCCTAAAGTAGCCTGAAATTAATGTTACATATTATCCAGCACAGATTTACCAGTGCTTTTAACCCCATAACTCCTGTATTCTTTCCTTCTACTTTAACACTGTCATCAATGTTACTCCCAAGTGCTGTGTAACAGCTTGTCAGAAACGCTGCAGCATGTGGAGGAGCTTTAATAAGGGACTATAGCCTACTGCAGTGATTGAAACAGATTAGGAGGCCCTTATCCCATTGTAAATCATTTCAAATGTCATCGCCTTCTGATCTAGGGCAACAAATAATTGATATCGATGAGATGGCTGTGCAAGGGTGATGTAAGTAAGGTTGTATAGGATCAGTTGACAATGTGCTTGCCAACCCCAGCTCAGTCCTTTTGAATGGCAAGTACCCATTCCTAAGCCTCCTGGTGCCAAATTCTCAGAGGCTCTGAGATTTGCAGCTCTCCTGGAAGAGCTAATGAGAACTCTCAGTGCTCAGCACATCTCAGAAGTTGGCCAGCTGATTTAAGAAGCTGACAAGAGTTCACAGAATCCATGCTGTCTGTCTGCATTCTTAGAGAATTTAGTAATAAAACATCAAGCAGTGTAGGAGCTTTGGAACAATTCAGTTTCTCTGCTTTGTGCCTCCTGCAGACATCACAGCATGTAGGGCCAGTTGTTTAAACATTTTAAAGTGTGCGCACACACATACACACATATGATTTTGCTTATTTAGTCATCTCTTATTTGAGTTTCTGAATTTTATGAGAACCTATAATCTTCATGTATGTAAAATCCTCATTCCACCCACAGAATCCAGGCAGCTAGCACAGCACTGGGTGTTAAGAATAATGGGTTTTACTTTATTTTTTGGAAACGTGATGTCTCACAGATGCAGCCTAAGTCTTGTGTTGATGACAATTGTAATAAACAGAATAATTTATATCCCTGTTCAATCTGGTAATGATATCTCTTGTTAATACATTTTGCCAACAGAGGATTACCACCCTAACTGTCACGGTAACTCCTATTGCATGACTTGCTGTGTTTTGTAGAAGTTGTCTTTTGTGTTGTAACTTGTTCATATCCTGCCAATTCAGGATGTATCTTCACGGAATGTTGACCCAGTTTATCATCAATTATGTTTATTTGCTCACCTTTAACTGAGAATACATTGTTGAAAGCTATTCAACAACAGATCCAGTTCTGCTCCTGCTGAATTAATGGCAAAACTTGAATTAAAGAGAGAGACCAGGAAAACAGGGATCTCGATGATGTTGTAGGTAAAAATTCAGGCAGATAGTTGGTCTGGACTTTTTACTTTGTGCTCCCATCTGTTTGTTTGTCTAGGGGGTACAGCATAAACAGGAAGCAGGATTTCAATACCAAATAATTTTCTCTTGCCAACCTTATTTTCGGGAGGAAAATTTGGTTCTTTTGAATTGTCCTGGGAAGAAAATTCATTCGGGAGTTGTCAGACCAGATGCAAATTATTTCTAAGAAAGGTCCACTTCACTATAAATAAGTAAAGCCAAGTAGAAAGTATAAGTATGGGGAGTTCTCTTGCTCCAGTTATCAGACCTTAGAAATAAATTTAAATTTTCCATCTCTTCTCGGAGCATGCAGACTACTGCATGTCCCAGTGCCCTTACTCCAATCAGTATTTTGGCAAAGTGAAGCTACATCAGTCACACATAATCTCTGAAAATAGTGACACTAGCCAGGAGTAATTTATAATTTTGCAGGTTCAGCTTTCTATTAAAGCTAGAGATGTGGTAAAATTAAATTGATATTATTCTTTTTGTCCCAAGTTCTTCTCTGTAAAATTGTCGCTAGATCTGTTTTCCCAATTCTGCAAGTGCTTTCATTATACTGACAAAAGAAATTTAAAAAAAGAATGCCCCTCACTGTACACCATCCAGACCAATATTTGATCCCTGTGTCCTCAGCCTCAGATAGAAATGCATACAGTAGTTACAACTCCCTATGGTTTTTCCATATAATCCTCTCCCAAAGCACTGAGCATCCCTTAGTGGAAGCCTCTTTGCAGTCAGTAATTTTTCCTGCCCTTGGATTGCCCTGGATCAGGATATCAATGCCAGCCCAATGTGACTCATTGCCCTCTCTGCCATTGAGATGAGCTTTGCCATTTCATCAATGGGAACAGCAGCACCTTATCATGAAATATGAACTTGAAATGTTATTTTAGCATGTCCTGTGGGCTTTGGTTTTGTTCTTTACTGTGGTATCCTTTTATTTGTTGAGAGTTGCCATAAATTATCTTGTTCATAACTGGTATTAGTTCCTCTTGTGTTAATAATCTAACCCATTTTGTTAAGGTAGTTATATTAACAGTCAACCTGTGTTTCCATGGCAAGTCCTGCAGGAATGTACTTCAACACTGACACGTTTATGTATTTCTGTTTAGGGTCCACCAGGACCACCAGGACCCCAAGGACTGCAAGGGCCAAAGGTGACCTTCCTTATTTTACTCATCATGTTTCAAGAGTGGAGGTGTTTCCTGGATCTTTCACTGACTGTTCCACACATACATGGAGCTCTCCTGTAAATCACACTTACCTGTAGCATTACAGAATGCAACATGTTTCAAACCACACATCCCAGAAATCTGAAATGTGGCTTTCTGGGAAAGAAGCTATTTAGTTGCAGAACGCATGCTCTGTTGAGAATCAGCAAAAAGAGTTGGTACTGATGCAGGGGGATCACACATCTCCCCTGCACCAGTATGTGTGTGTGTCCATGTGGCTTTACACTGCAGTGGTGCACACTCAAATACACAGTATTTTGTAATTTCAGGAGAAGGGAGCATGTGCATGGGCGAGCAAGAGCCTGGCTACAACCCTGGATCTGCTTGTGCCACCTGTCTGGGGCTACATACAGGTGCTAACTAGTGAGCAGCCCACACAGATGTACCCGATACCATGTGCTGCACTAGTCCATAAAATTTAACATCTGAAATTACCTATGCTAACAAGAAATGTGTTAAAGTAGTGGGCCTTCCTTAAAATGGATTTAAATAAATTTAGTTAGTCTTATTTCTTAAGAATAAGATACCATATTTTCAGATTTGTATTCAGAAGGAGGAAATTGCAGCAGTGATTCCAGGCTCTTTGAAGAGTAAATGGATGATTCTTGAACAACACTAGCATTTTAGGCTTCATCCATAGCATCATAAAGAAATACGTTACATTTACAGGTATTAACTGTTTTGAAAACTTGCAAGAAACTAGGTTCTTCCTTCTACACAAAAACTGAGACTGGAATACTGAGTTAAGTGCACAGTTAATCCTGCATGAGGATCTGTGCAGCACAAAGCCTTTCCACCTCCTGGAGAGTGGTGTAAAGCCAGGAAGAATTGGGGTGTGGGAGAGGTAGTTTCTTCCTTATGGATGAGGGTTCCTATTCAGAAGTAATGGTGTAAACCAGAATGCAGCCCAGCAGGAGCTTGTTTCCTGGATCACGGTCTACACCTGTCAATCACCCAATGAATTTTCTGCTCCTCTGGAGAACACTAGTCAGGAATTAGTGGACATGGCATTGCTTTTGTGAAGGCAAGCTTCTTCTCTGAGGGAGTTGATTCTAGCCAGGAGAAGAAAACATGAAGGCTTTGCTATCCCTCATATATCTAGGGCCATGATTCTGCACTCATTCTAGTATTTGTCTCCATTGGATTGGGGACTTTTCACCAGGAATCTCAGGTTTCTTTATTATTACTTTTTTTTTTTTTTTTTAATTCTCATGCCATTCTTTGGCCTTTCTGTAACTCAAAGAATATGCACTGGCCTAATCAGCTAGCCAGTTTATTCAGTGCTTTGAATATAGGTATTTGTTATTTCATATTCTCCATGGTGTGATGTTCTTTGGTTTTGTTGTTAGTTATGGCAGCTTACCAATCTGAGACATTACTGATGAACTTGGTTCATCTAGTGCTGCATCTTTTTACTGGTGCCTGGGACAGTTAGGGGATGCTAATCCAGCTCCCTCTCATCTTTTTCAGGGTGAACCAGGATCCCCAGGAATTCCAGGAGTTGATGGGGAGCAGGTACTTCATAGTTAAGTGGCCTAGTGCAGATCATATGAGCAGCCATGAGTTATTTCAGGAGATTATCTTTGTGAAGAAGTTGTAGCACAGATTTCATAATCATATGGTCATTATTGTGTTGCATGTGGTCGCATAATGGCTGCATTTCTACTTATTAATTGTTGGATAAATAAATATGTGGTATCTTAGGGTCCCAAAGGCTCAAAAGGGGATACAGGTGAACCTGGAATGCCTGGAGAAAAGGGCGGAATTGGACTGCCTGGCTTGCCAGTGAGTATGAAAAAAGAATTTATTTTAGGTAAAATGCCTGTTTGATCTCTTCTATTAACAGTAATTTTCAACACTGCTGATAAATTGAAACTGGGACAGAAAGCTCTGGGAAAAAAATGTAGGCTTGTTCTGCATTTAGTATAGGAGGAGGCATAGGATTATCAGAACTTTTCATTCTACTTATGGTCAAACAAACTACTGCTTTGGAAAGAGATGAGTTGGTGTGCTGACCAGGTATCTTTTCTCTTGTACAGATGTACAGCAAACCTGGGGCAAGTATAGATTTGGGCAAAAGGAGAATGAGCTATGTTTTGAACAGTCAGGAACTTCAGATGGCTTAGATTGAGGATGGGAGAAAATGCATAAATATTTATGAGGTGCATTCTTCTTATTCTAATACATACATATACACACACACATAAATTATCTCAGTAAAAATACAAACAAATCCATAAATGTATCCATAGTTCAATAGATCACAAAAGCAGTGTCAACATAAGGACTTCTTATAAACAACATGCCACAGACCCGTCTCTGTTTTAACTACTCATGAGTATTAATTTTAATAGATAGCTGGTATCGTAACAGCATACTTTTACATTTGCTAACAGCTACTGTTAAAAATACACCATGATAAAAGCTTTCAATTCTATTATACACATGCTGTATTCATTCTTTTCATAAAATGATAATTACTTACAAATATTATACTTGCTAGATTGAATGTTACTACCAATGAGATTAAAATTGTTTGTAGATACTGTTCTGTAATGCTTTTGTAGGGTTCCACTGGTATGAAAGGTGAAAAAGGAGATACTGGTTTGCCTGGTGTCCAAGGCCATTCGGTAAGTCTCACTGTGCAATATATACACTAGTCCAGTAATAGTTCTCCAGCTTTTAATTCTGAACAACAATTCATATCTTAGTTGCCTTTGATATTTTTTCCACCTGTGCTTTCAAATTAATTTGCTCTCTGAAGAAGTAAGTACGATCCTTTTTAAAACTAAGGAATTCTGGTCATCAAGCTAAATAGTGTTTAAGAAATGCTAAAGATTTAATTCTGTTCTGCATTCAAATTCCTATCATGAGCAACAGTTCTAGCTTTATGCAAAGCTCTGCAAGATGCAGTTGAGTTGATAAAGCCTATCCAAGCCCTTTGTTCGGTGAGGATCTCAGAAGGTCCAGTGAGAAGCAGCCTAGACTGACTTCAGCCACGTTGGGAATAATGATATGTGACCTAAGATAAAAACGGTCTTTGTGGACTTGTCTTGGTGTCATTGGTATCAAATTTTTAGGGGAAGAAGCTCTGATCTCACAGATATCTTTGCCTGTTCACAGATATTTTTGCCTCTCTTTTAATGGAGTGATTACACTTGTGGAAATGTGTTATTTTCCTGTGCTTGTCCACTTGTAAGACTACACACATCTGTAAGTTTTTCAGGATCAGATATTCTCCTGATTTTCAAAGCATTGTAAAAGCATAAAAATAAAACCCCACATAATCTTCCTGGTTTATGGGTGATAAGTAACTTTACCTGAGCACACTACGGCATTAAACTTCAGAGGAAAAGCCAGCTGTCTTGTCCATAGTGAAATGCACTGGGAATTTAGAATCACAGCTCTAAAGAATTAAAGTTTACTCAGATCAAAACACTCTGGACATCCTCTATCTCAGCAGTGTTTCTGCATCTGTTTCTCTGAAATGAAAATTAATTTGTTGTCACCTACCATGTTGATTCTTAAACTTACAGGTCATAGAGCACACCTGCTACCTCTTCAGCAGTGCTTTTGTAAATACTAATTGCTTTTTTATTGGAAAAGTGAAATCAGTCATCTCACCTTGTTTTCACTCAAAAGAAGCGTTGCCTTTTATTTTCAGGAGATTGCACAAACAATGGAAACTCCTAGTTTTGTTTTTATTTTGTCTTGTGTTGCAAAGCTTGTTTTGTTGTCACTAATATCATGAGCAGTTTGGGTAGCAGAGGGACTGTACTACCTCCTCCAGGTAGGAGGACTGGCTCAGCATCCCTGCTACCACCTCAGAGTTGAAAATAACACCTTTTGGGGTGTTAAATCCAGGGACAGAGGTGATAGTAAACTGTCTAAATGTCCTCAGGTAATTCTCTGTCATAGATTTGCTGGATGAAGCAGAGGAAAACAGCAAAGAATATGTATGCACTAAATGCTGAGCAGCCTTTTAATGATGTTAGGCAATTTTTGTTAAGGGGTTAAGGGGGAGAAAGGGCAATTCTGAGAATGTGCCAAGCACTAACATAAATGTTTTATTCTCTTTCCCTTCATTAGTATTGAGGAGGAATAAAATGACCCATCATCCTCTTCGGCCCCTGTAATTTATTTAGTGCAGACATAGCTAAAGAACACCTGCCATAAAATATAAATGTTCAAGCATCTTTGCTCAGTAGTTTATTTTAGAGATTTTTTTTTCCCGTATAATGCTTCAAAAATGTATCGTAGAGCCCAGGAGTAAGAATAAGGAGACTTGTGTTGCCGTGTTGCATGTTTTTTCAAACGAGAATAATTCCTAAGACCCTTTCTAGACATGCTGCCAGTATGCACTGCTGCGTTATAATGTTCTGAAGTGCCTGCCCACAGAAGGAGGGTCAGTCTAGTTTTTGCTATTCATGAGGGAATTATTTACTCTGCTTCATTTAATGACATTATTTTTTACCTGTAGATCGTAGGACCACCTGGACCAGCAGGACCACACGGTCCTCCAGGCCCTATGGTAAGCTTGGGTGGAAGAAAGGTCTTAAGCCCTCTTCTCATTGTAATGCCTGCTTAAAAGAAGTGCATGTTTTAAAGTCTTTGGGAGGTGGAGAAATGAATGCACATACCTGTCTTAGTGCTAACACTCCAGTGGTCTGGTTTATTCTTTGTATTAGGTGTTTATTATGGCTTTATTGAAGGCTGCATTTCATTTGGGAGAACAAAAATACAACTGCAAATTGCACCCATGTAAAGTAAGATACAGTTAAATTTACGGCATACTTTTATAATTCAAAATGGGATTTTTATTTTCAGGGACCTCATGGACTACCTGGCCCAAAGGTAATTTAATTGCTGTCTTGAATAGCCATGTTCCCAATATCTGTAAAGTGCTATGCTTTAGTCTTTAATGCATGCAGCTATGTTTTGTCTTAAGTCCCATTTATTAGGTATTTCTGATATTCTTAAACCTTAAAGCAGATTTATTAAACCTTAAACCTTAAAGCAGATATATTAGCAGATATCCTTTCCTTTCCTTTTTTTTTTTTTTTAAACTTTCTGTGATTGTTTCTGATCTGTATTTCTCCTGAGCATAAATGGAATTCAGTTTTTGTGTTAAAAATTGTGCTGTGGCACCGAATTATTTAGTTTCCTGTTTGTGGGCAAGCGGTACAGCATTTCCCACTGTAATTGGAGTTGCTTCAAATTGCACTTCTGAACACAGAAAAAAAGTGCCGTGTGCTCAGAAAATGGGGCCTGATTTATGCTCTCCTGTGGCACAAATGGCCTCTCTGCTCCTCTGGAGCTGGGTTCTTTGCTGGACAGTTCTTCCACACTTAGTAGAAGTTCCCTGTTGACAGCTTATGTTTTGCAACCTAGAATCTCAGGTCAGGCAGGTCCATCTTAATCATCCCTGGACATTTTCTGTGGCCTACATACAGTGTAGGAACTCTGGAAGCCCCTGAGAAAGCAAAGCGAACCTTTTAGAGAGGGAGACAGCAGGAAATTTTTGCAGACTTGGAATATTTTAATTTCTTCCTTAATTCACATATCAGTAATTACTTATCAAATTCAGTGTGACCATACAGCACAGCATTCAATAAGGTTAGTCGTGCTGTTAGCCATGATCATTTTAAGTATTATGTCCCCCTAATCATGCACAACTTAAAAAACAAGAGGAGAGTGTTTTTCTGTTTAGTTTTTGGTGTTTCTTTAGGTTTTTTTTTTAAAGTGAGAGCCAGAAATACCAATACCGTATTTGATTCATTAGAAGAATATTTGTACTTCCTTGGCACAAGAAGCTTGGGTGATGAAGTGAGATCTGTTCCATCTTAGCATTAGACCCATCTTACTTTAGGCTTTTGGCTGGAGACTTGGGTTTTGTGGGATCTCTCAGGTCTGTTTCCAAAACATCAGGGTATTCAGTGCTACTGCTCTGAAAAGTGACACTCAGTGAAACAGAAAAAGAACAAAGAAATGGCAATTTAGACAGTGTACAAAGGAGGCAGAAAATATCTGAAGATACCTCAGGCAGCAGAATATTTTTTTTCATAATATAATAATCAAAGTAAAAGTATGAAATATAATGTAAAATAATAATTCAAAGGGAAAACTAGGAACAAGGCCATAAGGAGCAGCCTAGATGAAAACCCAAGTGTTTCTGTGTCCTAAAAGAGGCTGGCATGGTCAATAGCCTTTTCACTGGACAGCCCACAAGCTGAGGTAATTTTACATGATGTGAGCATGACCTACTGGCAGTTCCAGGACCACCATTTTCCTCTTTTAACAGTTAATGCAATAACCTAGGCATAGTTTTTACAATCACAAAAAAGACAAGTGCCATTTCTTACACTGTTTAAACTTCCCTATATGAACACAGAAACTACAGACTCCCAAAGTACCGTGACATAGCATAACATACTGCTTCTTTTAAGCTCGTACAGTTTAATTGTGTATGCTTAAAGGTTTAAAATATCTTCATGTAAGATTTTGCTACAAATTCCAGTTTGCCATAAGAAAAAGATACTGCTTCCACACAAAATGTACTTTGCAGGAGAAAATACAGAAACCTGCTTTCATGTTTATTCCTGCAAATGTTTTCTTTCAATTTGAATTATCAGTATAGGATAATTTGAGATATGAAGAAATTAAAAAAAGCTCACAATTCATTCAAATCATCTAAATATTCACATAGTGATTAGGAAATTACTTAAGAGAATCTGATATACATCAGTATCCTGTAATATTTTCATACAGATTTCAACACTGTAAGGGATACCTCTCAAATACTTTTGCACAATACTATATATACATATATATATACACACACACATATGTATATGTGTGTGTATTGTCTGTATGTATGCAGATTGCCAGTAGGCTGAGAAGGTTGAATCTATATCCTTGTTTTGAACTGGAATTTGCAGCCATTTCTGAGAGCGGTTTCTTCTATCGCAGCTTAAATATCCATTATAGCACCAAAAATTTGGCATTTATACTTTTACGTTTAGGGTGAACCAGGGTTAAATGGTCTTAAAGGATTGAAGGGTGAAGCAGGTCAAAAGGGTGACAGAGGGCCCCTTGGTCTTCCAGTAAGTAAAAAAGCCTATTCAATTTCAGTGCAAATCACAAATTTCTTTTTGTACTTTCAACTCTGGTTTACACAATAGCATATATCAAATTATACCACGTTGCAGAGGAACATCAGTCTTGTTTGGTGTTATCTAGAATCTGTCCTCAGTAACGTTCTGTAACACCCAGTGCTGTCATTTTTTTGTCAATTTTTTGTCCTGTGTCAATTTAAAGTGTTCAGTGTCACAAAGATGCCATCACCCCCATTAATCTTATCTTTATTTAAATGTTGTATGGTGTTTGCATTGGAAAAGAATCTACTTTTTCTTCCTTCCGTTAGAAGTTTTGTAGTTAAAATTTAGAGGTTGAACTGAACAAAGTTAAGAATTGGTTTAGGGAATTTTGATTTTTCTTTTTTTTCCTTCACTATGGAAACTGGATTTTTATCTTGCTGTTATGCAAGGATTTTTGCCTGGTATGCTTTAGAAAGCATTCTAACTGGCATGAACTTTGTCTTGGAAGCAGATGTAAGACATTAAAGATTAAAATTTTCAAATGAAAATACTATGGTTCTTGCGATTTAAAATAATAAAGCAGAAAATACTTTGTGTGCTCCTTTGTGTCTGAAAGTACTCTGTGAAGAGCAAGTTTTACTTCTTACTCACAAAAACAGTTTATTTCATCTATTGCTTTACCATGGAGGCATTCTAATATTAAAATGGGGGAGAAAAACTTACTTGAGCCAAAGAAATCTAAATTTCTGATAAACAATGCAGAGGCTGTAAGTAAAATCAGCTTCAATGAGCACTTGCATTTATTTGATAAATTTGGTCATTTTCAAGTTGAGAGTTATAGCTATTTAAGGAATGAGTTTTTCAGTTCTGAACCAAACTCTCAAAACTGAATAAGTGAGAAAACAGAATTTTAGTTCCTCCAGAAATGCTTGTTCTAACCTACTTGCTTTAGTTTTACAAATTATATAGCTGTGGCTGTATAGTCTTATATAGTTTTGCATCTCATTTTTTTTTTCTAAATGTCATTTTAGATTGCAAAGTCCATATTTTCAAAAAACGGCTCATTATCACCATTAATGAGTTATTTATCTCTTCTTTTTTGGGCTCACGTTGCTGCTTGTGTCACTAGTATCCAAATAATTTTGATGCCTTCAGTCCTAGTGTTAATGCCCACAGTTCTTGGATGGTCCCTCTGCTCTTGCCATGTTAGTTTGTTATTCACAGGAAATCCAGCAGAGGTCATCCTGTCCCCAAGGATACTAAAGTCAATAGCCTTAAATGCTGCGTGCTGCACACATCCAGTCTTTGAATGTGCTTTAAAATTGTAGTATACTGAAAAAACAGGAAATCGAACTGTCTCCTGGGCGCTTGGAAATGAATGAGGCCATTGTTGCCAGGATCCAGAGTCTGCTGGCTACATAATGCAGTTTTCTGATAATTACATACTTCCTACTGACCTTAGTGTGTATTTTTCTTTCTTTGTCTAGTACAGAATTTGGCATTGTCATTATTTACAAATGAGAAAGTGTGCTAACAAATTACAAAGTAATAATTGTGTGTTAAGGCTCAAAAACGCCCTAACATCTGATGTTTGTAGCACTCTTGACACATGCTCTGATCAAATGTATTCTGATGTGAAGCCAGAGATGTCAGAGGTGATGTGAGAACAGAATGAGGCGCTTGATGTTTTATGTAACTTTTTAACTAACACTCTGTAGTAATGTGATACCCATTCCAGAACGCTGTCACAACTTGTACTGTATGTGTGAATTATGTTTATTCATCAGCACAACTTACTAATCTCACGTTCTTGTCATTCGTGCTATGTCCATCATCCATACCTCCACCTAATCGTACAGGGAGCATCTGGCTTAGATGGAAAGCCAGGAGCCCGGGTGAGTCTCACATGTTTCTGTGTCATTCTTTGTTAGCAAGTCCATGCGTTTTCCAGCTGTTCTACCTGCTGAATTCACACACGGCATGCAGGAATGGAGGCAAAACTTCCAAGCATTTTCCACGTTGGACCACAGAGCAGACCCTTGTGGCAATGAGTGTGAGAGGAGAATGTAATTCTCTGGATGTAGAAGGAGTTCTGAATCTTAAGAAGAAAATTTGGTACTGATTTTTGGTTGGATAGCTGAGCTGCAAAGCTGGCTTGAATATAGCACAGAATATCAAACCGTATTTGTTTTATTCCTGGATATTTTGTTCCTCTTTGATTTGCACTAGGCTGAGGTCTGAGGCCGTGTCACAGTGACTACCTCTCTAGGCCTGTGTAAGCAAAGCTGCCGTTTGAATGATGTGTGTTGTATGTCATCCTTTCTTTTGCTTGCACTTATTTCAACACCAGCAATGAAATCAACAGTGTGCAGTGCTTAAAGCAGTGATCCAAAGTGGTGTTTCAAATAAAAATAACATCTTGGTGGGGGGTGCTTATTTCCCTGGTAAGAAGTTTGGTTTACACAAGGAAGCATATTTGTTTAATGCTAATATTGAATCAGTGAAACGGATCAAATCTGTTGGGGTCTTGCCTCAGGAATTCTCATGTTTAAAAGAAATGTAAAATTATCTGGTTTTTATAATGCTGAAGAAAGGGATGAAGTGAAAAAAGGGTGGATGTATGTATTTGAAGGCTTCTGTAAGCCTGGTGCTGATCATTGCTACACACACAGGTGTGTCCACCTGTGAGGCACACATTTCAATCAAAAAAATGTGTTTTCTCAAAACTCTTTAATTCCTTATTAAATTTAACACCTTTGTAAATCTGCTGATTTCCAGGAATGAAGTCCAATTCGTCTACCAGAGAGATGGGTTACATGACAATCTAAGTGCTTTAGGTAGAATTTTGAAAACCAAATGGATTTTTTTCCTAGACCCCACCACAATCAAATCTGTATGAAAACTGATTCCATGTTAGTTCTCAGGTAGAAAATAGCTGTTAAAACCACAAACTTGTAAAAGCAGGCCATCTATCTTACCTTCTTTGTTTGCTCCTTTAGGGTGTAGATGGCCCTGTTGGTCCCTACGGCCCTGCAGGTCCTAAAGGGGAGAGAGTAAGTATAACTCCTTGAGTGGGCTTTTCTTGTGAAGGAAGTGGCACAAGGGCAGACAAAATGTTGTATGGGTACTCAGTGCATGCCTAACTGTTACTGAACAGAACAAAATCTCATCTGTTTAAGAATCAACGCAAAACTATAGATGCTTTCAAACTATTTGCATAGTTACTTGTTTAAGCTATAAGGGATGAATTTGTAACTAACCTCAGAATTTGTAACTAACCTCAGAAGCACTGGTATTTTGCAATTGCTAATCAGTAAGGAGGTTCCAAGAATTTTTGAATTCACAGTTCTACATAGAACAGAATTTTGGTTTCATTACTTGTACACATAGGTTGAGGAGGGGAAAAACTGGAACAACAGAAAGTCAGATCATCAGAACATCAGATAGTCTGATCTGACTGTGTACAATATATGTATGCCATGGCAAAAAAAAGAATATTCCTTAACTATTTTCACATTATATAGTTTCCTTATTTTGAAGAAATTCTCTAGCCACTCCAAAAATTTAAACTTTCTTTCTATTTTTTAAGCTTAGATAGGAACCCTCCTATTGCATTTGAGATATTCCATGTTTTTTTCTCCGGCAGAAATAGGATAGCGCTCCTATTGTTTAATTACATGACCCTCAGCTTCAACAACACTCCCTTTATCTTGTACAGGAAAACAAATGAGGATATCTCCTACTGACTAAAACCTTCCAGGAGCTCCCAGAGGAGCACAGAATTATGTCTGCCCGAATTTCTCAGTTCAACACAACAGCCATGCGAGAACAACTTGAGACCTGTATTGAGGTCATGGCCACATGACAGAGGTCCAGGTAGCTTTAGCAGCCATACACCTGAGGCAGCTTTGCATGACTTGAGAATTTACTTTTGCAGAGCTGCATGGTGAGAAATAAACACAAGACCCACAGCACAGTCCAAAACGGGAACAGTGGCTTGTAGCTACGGCTCAGGTTAGCTAATGGTCTGACGGATCTGTTGTGATACTTTTTTCTTTTTTCCCTAGGGAATTAGGGACTCGAGTCTTTTTCCAAATAGACATACGTTTTTGCGTTGACTCTGTGGAAAAATG
>VWPW01012127.1:0-17365 GCA_013389825.1 Crypturellus undulatus | reverse complement strand
GTCCGCGTCGTGCACGTTCACGAGGGCTACCACGGTACCGGGCGGAGAGTCCTCTGGGACCGTGCCTGTCACCAACAAGGTCGTTATCTCAGGCGCGTTATCGTTCTCATCCATGATATCTACGTGTACCTTGCAGTGGCTGCTGAGCGCGCCGCTATCCCTCGCTTCCACAAGGAAGGTGTATTTATTTCTCAATTCGAAATCCAGAATGCCCACATTGCGGATGTCGCCGCTGTCGCTGTCTATGCTGAAGACAGCGAGGACAGCGTCGGGCACGTTGCTGAAAGAGTAGGAGATTCGCCCGTTGGAGCCCGCATCCGCGTCCGTGGCTCGCACCTGCAGCACCAGTGAGCCTGTCGGCACATTCTCTCGCACTCGAGCTTCGTAGGTGCTTTTGCTGAACACGGGCGCGTTGTCGTTGGCGTCTGTGACGTTGATGCGAATCTGGACAGTGCCTGATCTCGCTGGGGACCCGCCGTCCATTGCCGTCAGCACCATTTGAAACGAGCTCTGCTTCTCGCGATCTAACGCCTCTTCTAACACCAATTCGGGCTGCCTGCTTCCATCCGGACTTTCTTTCACTTCCAGCCTGAAGGACGGGTTTTCGGTCAGCTTGTAGCTGAGCAGGGAGTTGCTTCCCACATCCGGATCTTGCGCCATCTGCAGCGGAAATCGCGCACCAGGAAGGATTAATTCTCCGATCTCGAGATCGAGAGCAGCCTTGCTGAAGGCCGGGGCGTTGTCATTGATGTCCTGGATGTCTACTTCGACGTGGAAAACGTCGAGCGGATTCTGCACCATCGCCTCGAAAGTGACCGAGCAGGATGCCGAGTCGCCGCACATCTCCTCCCGGTCCAGACGCTCGCTCACGTACAGGTGTCCCGTGTCCGCGCTCACCGAGAAGTATTTCAGCTGTCTTCTAGACCCCGAGACCAGCCGCAGCTGCCGGGCGGGCAGGTCTGCTGGTCTCAGCCCCAGGTCCCGCGCCAGCGGCCCCACCACGGAACCGCTGCCCGTTTCCTCGGGAATCGCATAGCGCAGCCGCTCCGGCGCCGCCCGGCAGCACAGCGGCAGCAGCAGGGCCAGCATCGCGACGTGTCCAGCTGCTGCCCGATTCTGCGCCGCCTGTCCCGCTCCCATCCCCGCCCCTCCTCGCCTTCACTGCCCCTGTACTGCTGTCCACCGGTGCTTCTCTGCTCTGCAGATCCGCCGCAGCTGGCTCGCAGATAGACGGCGAGAAATAGCTCACCGCTGTTCTCTTTTGCTCTTCGGATCCACTCCTCTCTTTCTTCTGCTCCGCTCCGATCTGCTCTTTCTTCTACGCTCCGCTCTTCCGCCTCCGACCCGGGAGACTGCGGCGGCTCCGGCTGTGGCTTCAGCGCCCCTTCACGTGAGACAACAGCGACACTCAGAGTCCTCGCGCCGCCAGTGCAGCCCACCCGCAGCGGACGAAAGTTACGCGAAAAGCGGGCCATGCCATGCATCTGGCACTCCGTGCTGACACAGAAAATGGCCTCGGGGAAGGAATCCGTTGTCCTGCACGGGATCAGCTGCGGTAAGTCAGGGCCAAGATTTCCGCTATCGGCAGCCAAGGAAGTATCATGCTAAACATATGCAGCAGATATATTTGCTTTGCATGTACCAGAGAAACTGCTTATGTGAGGCATAGACCAGGTAATCTCTTTTTGCCTTATTTTTTCCAGCACCATATGTATCACACAACCATGTGCAGTGACCCTTCTTGGTGGCATTGGCATTTCCATTAACATTCAGACACTGGTCTTTGGTCCAGGGCATAGGCAGGTTCAGCTTTCATATCTTGGCCTTTGGAGTTTCATCTTTGGTAGCTGATGAAACTTTGGAATACACCTCCTGTGTAAGTTAACTCATTTTCAAGGTTGAGCCCTATTCTAATAGTCTATCAGCCTTCAGGGAGTAATAGGAGCTCCAAAAGGATTCACCATTAAAGCATTTATCTTCCCTAGTAGATGTCCCAGCATGATTCTGACAATGGTTCTCTAACATGCCATGCTCCAGCAAGGTTTCTAGCTCTTCAACTATACTTGTGAACTATGAAGAGGCTGCAGTTACATGAAAAAAAAACAAAATAGATACTGCATGTCCTTTCAAGAGACAGCGGAACATATTTGGTATGATCATGAGGGTGATTTCCAATATCTATTAAATAGATGTCGGCTTGCTGAAGAGATTTACCTAAGATTTGGAACACATGACTCTGGAGAAAGAGTTCTTGTTCTATGAACTACCTGAACTCACCTGTCCCAATGCTAAGGGGATTCCAGCAAACAGTCAACATCTTATCTGAAGAATGCCTTGGAAACACCTCTGGTTTCAGCAAAATACTACGTATTTTGTAAACAAACACTGCTTTCTGATGCACAGAATTCACTCTTCTGTCACTCCTCACTGAGAAACACGTCTTATGCAAACCATTCTGTCATAAGGACTCACAGGTGGCCCTCACAGCACAGCCATTGACACACATGACTTCATTTTCATCTCTTACACACCTCAAACTCTTTGTTTTCCTCAAAGCAACAATCTCCAAATGGCATTTCCTACAATGCTCTGCAGCCATTGAGTTTTGGGCCAAGGCCCCACTGTTCTTGTGCCTCTTGGACACTCATTCACTGCATTACTATGGTCATTCACGTGTGGACCTAGCAAACAAGAACACTGGTGATTTAAACTTCTAGTGATCCCAGCCTTGACTGTTCCCCAAGAATATATCAAGCCTCAGTCTTTGCAGCCTCAGAGACCTCCACAAACGTTGTTCTGTATATCAGGTGGCAAAGCACACAGCTTTTATCCATTGAGAAGCCTCATATTCCCTACAATTCCTCTCTCACCTTCCTTTTGTCAGTACATGCTATGCTATGCATACCACTGAATACTGAAGTTTGTTCTGTGATGTGCTTTTCTAGACAAAAAAAAAAACATATCAAACCATATTGATTGGGAAAGAAGTAACCTAGAGGTACCAATCATGATACCATACTAACATAACTTAAATGCCTGTTAAAATCACTCCTTTTCTGTATCAGTACCAGCTTTGCCAGGAAAAGTACAAAACTATGTAGACTGTTTGCCCTGAGCGGTCCTGACACTGACACCAATTCTGTCCACAAGAAGCTCAGGCTGACTTGGTTGAAACTCTGAAGTTCAAGGTAAAGGTACACTGTAAAAATCATTTCACAGTGTTATACTTGAGAGCAGGATGCCTTGGGGATCTTCTAGGCAAAAGTTACCCAACCTTATCCAGCCTGAGGGTATCATATCCAGCTGAATTTACTTGTTTTCAGTTGTGACCTTCCTTCTGCCACTTGAGAAGGCCTGTTTTCTGTGCTGGGCAAGGTGGACCATCAAGAGGCAGGCCATCTGTTTGCAGGCCTCTAAAAGTTCAGAACAGCAGAGTAGCAGTATCAAAAAGTAGTAGCCCCATTCTCCCTGTCATTTTTGGATTACTGGACACCTTTGAGACAGTTATTCTGTGGATGTATTTTACAGCTATTTTGCCACAGCTCTGGGTAAAGTTTACCTGAGGAGCCTCTGGCAGGTTAGTAAGTACTCAAGGTGCAAACTGTGCCCTAAATTCTCTCTTCGAGCTTTACGGACAAGAGACTGTTTTCACACATTTTTGTCAGTTTGTGGATTTTCGTACCCTGTGGCCTACTCCCCTCCTGAAGCCAGATGTTTTATTGTAGGCCTCTGCCTGAAGCACAATCTCATGCAGGATAAACCAGCCTATATGGGACATTCTCTGTGTCATCTTCCTCACATGCAAGAATTCAGATGGATGTGCACTTGTCTTGCTTGGAACTGAGCAGTTGCTGCAAGGTGACACTGGTAAATTCAAAGGCAAAATCCCACTCTGTAAAGCAAACTCTTGAAGGAGTCATAGCATGATCTTTGACTTTATTTCACTAGTAGGAGGTATATTACAAAGACATCTAGTAAGTAACATCTCCTCACATCCACGCACAGCATGGAAGTTTGTCACATTTCCTGTTAGATGTAACAAAAAATAGGACTGGATGAAATGGCAGCTGTAGGTAGAATATGACTAAGACCAAATTTTACATCCAGCCATCCCCCCAAAACTATATTTCAGACATCTCTTCCACCTAACCTCTATCTACGTGGACAGAATTGTTCCTCCTGCCTAGAGATGCTACCAAAAATGGTGGCAAGTGATGAACCAGCAATAAGACCCAATAGTGGCTCTTTTTAAAGTTATATACCTCCTAAGCCAAGACCAGAATGGGCTACAATATGGACACGTGTTCCCTGGCGTGCACCATATGGGAAGCATGTGTCTGCATCAGAAAGGAAACCTACCTACTCTCTGGGAGCAAAGGTTCACTGCCAAGGCAAAGTGCACATCCACTTCCAATACCTTCATTCAGAGGAATAGCTGAATTACAAGCAAAAGATGATAAACCAAATAATAATATGACATAGGCTCTGAAGACCTGACTCAAGGAGCAGGACACGATGTTGTGGTTCAGACACTTCTATTTCATTCAGGGCCTAGCCATATTCTGCTTTTGTACCTTGGTCTAAGAGCTTGCTGTTTGGAAAGTGATGTAAAACTTGAACTATGCCCTATGTAAGGTGAGTTGATTAGGCTGTGAGCTACAAACAAATGATACTGCATCTCCATTGGAAAGATAGCAAAAATACAAGGTATGAGCTCAGGGATGACCTCTTAATATTCTATATGCACAGAAGGATGATTCCCCATATTTGACAAAGCGGGATAGAGCCCCATCTTATTGATGGGAGAGACAATCCCTGGGTTCCACCCAGCCTGTTAATTCTTATCCCTAATCACTGGCATTCTATCAAGCAGAAAATATCTCTCAAGAAGACCTAGGAAAGGCCTTTAGGTTCAATATGCTGTTGTGCAAGCAGGTTTCTGTCGTTATTGAGAAGTTAGTCAGAAGCAGCTCATCACAAAAATGGAGCCTTTCTTACACCTTCTTCCACCAGTGCTGCTGATCTAGATGTAGTCAATATTATAAGAAGAAACTACACTATAAGGAAGAACAACTCAAAGAAGGCACTAGATGTCACTTGGTATAGAAAAAAATCATAATAAATAAATAAATAAAAATGCTGTAGGCACAGTAGGGTAAGATAAGGACCAACCCTCAGTGACCTCTTAATGCAGCTGTATGTGCAGGATGCCTTAAGGAAGAGGGTACCACAAGAAGAAAAAAAAAGAAAAAAAGAAAAGAAAACAGCAGAAAAAGAGAAACATATTATGTAGGGAAAAATGGAATAAATGTTATAGACTGAACTTCGTCCTTATACATAAGGCCAAGGGTCTTCACATTACTTAGAGATATTGTGAGAGGCATTGCAACACAACCCTGACAGCTTCAGAGCAAAAGCCCACTTCCATACACATCAACTAAGAAGACTTCTGGCAAGATTTCAAGCTTGAAGATGGCTCAAGATCAGGAACCCACAAAAACAATCCTGGTGAAAATCTCCATTGCAGTGTTACTAGGCCACCCAGGTCAGAAAGTGAGATTTCCCACAGGAGCTGCTAGGCATTGTAAGCAATTAGCACTTGCATATAAATTATATAACATTACACAATTATTGCTTGAAGATACTTACCTCAGATGACAGCAACTGACCCACCTACGTTCTTCTTCCAATTATTTAGGTAGTCTCTTACCCTCATTGCACTGCCCACAAATGCTTTCATTCCAATGTCGTGGTCTGACTTTTGGCCTTAGCTATGCCAAAAGAGAGATTGGTTCAGAGCCATTATTAGACATTCAAGGCATGTAGCAATTCTACAGATAGTTATAAAACATTACACAGTTATTGCATGAAGACCCAGGCCTCAGAGGCCTGTCACCACCCTTAGGGACGTGAATAACAGATTCTTGTTATTCCTGGCACAGCCTTTGCAGAAAGAATGAAAACAAAGTGTTGTTCAGTCCACAGCTGACCCACCTACCTTCGTCCAATTCCTTATCCAGCCTGTCCTTGCACTGCCTGCACCTGCTTTCATTGCCATGTAACAGTCTGATTTTGGCTCTTACTTATACCACAAACAAGAGCATTTCATGCAGAAGCATGTTTTGCAAAAATATGTATAATACTATTTATAGCTTTAAAAATTAAAGCTCCTGCTAGCATGGCTTTCTAACAGGAAAGCCATTATCCAGCACATGGGGCCTAAAATACTAGTCATGATAACAAAGGTGACTAAGGTTAGAAATATTCAGAAGTGAAAGAATAATATTGGGCAGAAATCATTTATACTACTACTGCTAATATTAATAATGATAAACGTACCATGTAGTAGGGAGAGGAGGACCAATCCTAGGTGACACTCTACTACTTAATAGAACCATAACTACAAGATGTCTCAACAAAGATTGAAGAGGAAGAGTCCACTGTAGAAGGAAAATGACAGGAAAAAAAGAGCTACTCTTAAAGGAAAAGGAAAACACATACACACAAAAATATATACATATGTGTGTGACTAACACAAAATGCTGCTTTGTCCACGTCTCTTTTTAAAGACACTCCATCCATTTAAACAAATGTTCTGAAGAAGGTGGAATATCTGTTTTTTGACTACCGTGGTGAAGTTACCCCATACCTGGCATTCAGATGAATAGTTGAATCACACACAAAGGGTGGTACCCGAAGTAATTATGTGGCACAGAGTCTTAAAAGACACAGCTCAAGGAACAGGCCATTAAAAATATGAGGAAAATCCATTTCAAAAAAGAAAGCATTTACAGTTCAGAGAGTCCAACACCATGGGTAGCACTTCAAACACAAATTATTTGAGAAAGAGGGACCATGGGAGCAATTGGCCTGGAAGATGTGACCCAAGGAGCAGGCAAAACTATGCTTTGTGATCCTCATAAATGTCAAGTAAACAGCATTAAAACAGCGCAGCACAAAATATTTCCCTCCATGATACACAAGCCGCACACATACACACAAGTGGGATTGATTTTTATGCTCCACACATCGTTGGCCATACACACCTAAAATATATGAGTGATGGAAGAGTGAACACATACAATCTCGCAGTAGAGAAAGTCACCAGACTACCTGCCTAAAGACACTCTTTAAGATCTTTTTAACGACAGATGTGTGATATTTCCAGAAAAATATACAACCCTTCTCCCAACATAGCGATGGTTGAGACACACACACAAAAATCTTAAACCCAAACTGCACTCCCATTTCCTGGCATTCCAGAGCAACTCCAACATTAAAAACAAAAGAAAGCGAGAGACAAAGAATTGAAAAAGATCTGCTTCATCTGAATAAGAGACTATGCCTATAATAGACAAGAAACACACCTGAAGATAGGAAAGCCTAGTGCTAACAAAACCTACAGCAGCAAGGAAGAGAAGGGTGAAAGGAGCATCACAGCGTGGGCAGCAGGACTCATCAGGAGGGCATCAGCCTCATTTGAGCCCTGCCCTAAAAAAGCTACAAGATAGGAAAAACTGGAACACATATCTTGCATTCATAAGTGGGCTTGGTTGTATTTTTAGACCAGCGTCCTTTCTCTCAAAAAGGTCTTCCTCACCAACAAATGCTCATATACTACCTTAGGCGGATCAAGACACACAAGAGTCGTCTGTCCATAGGGAGCACATCTTCACACGCTGCCTAAATGCCTGCAGCCGCACTACCCAAAAACTGGTTACATACCTTTTAAATAGTTAGCGTCCAAACAAAAGGGCGTGCTTTTGTTTGGAGGGTGATAACATCAGTGGGCGATTGACGCTCTTTAAAAGCCAATACATACAAAGAGCCGCTCACAAAGAAAACATTGCTAAAAGCACATCTACATTTCTGAGAGTGCCGCACCATCTTCGAAGTGAAATTTGATGGGCAAGAGAGACCTTGGAAGTAATCGTGGCCATGTCCTCGGCTACAGCTCTACTTCCTCATGTTACTCTCCGGCAACGCGACAGAGACGACGACGAGGAGGAAAACAGAGGGAGTAAAAACCCTGAAGAAGGACAAATGTACGGGGAACGGAGCTGAAAGAAGCAGCGACACAAAGTGTAATTCATTTTAGGGAAAAGAAAAAAAAAAAAAAAAAAGAGGGGGACGGAATGCCTTGTCCCATACAAAGATAATTTCCGCAGGAGGAGGACTCATTAGATGACTCATTCATATCCCATCTCTCGTCCGGTCTTACAAGGCCAAGAAAGAAATGGAAAGACAAACTACTTTAGTCCCTGGAACACAGTTCTGCCTTGCACGCAATAAAGCGACAGTTGAACGGCTGGCAACAAACCTCCTCAATCCCTTTCCCCACAGAAAACAAACAAACAAACAAACAAACAAACAAACAAACAAATGCAACAACGTGAGTTCATCCTGCTGGGCCACTACAGACAGCATGAGATAAGATGGGGATTAGGCAAGCGCTCGTCGCCCCATTCACAAGCACATTCACAGCTCCAGTGGCGAACACATTACCGAAGGAACAGAAACCACCTGTGCCGACAGCAATACTAGTAATCAAGTCCAAAGATATCTCTTCGAGGAAAAAAAAATCAGGAAATAAAAAATGGATGTCATAATACTGCAACATCACCCATAAACCACCCACTCCCAACACTCAGAAGAAGATCTCAGACATAGAGTGAGGATCCAAATTCGCCCATCCTGACGCTCACCATTCAAGAAGCTCTACTCCCAAGGCCAGACCCCCACCAAGGAAGCCGACTCGCGCGTTTCCTGATGACTCGAGGGGCGCCGTCATTCACTTCCTGCAGTGAATCACGAGCCCTTCCCATTACCGCAGTGCAAACGGCAACGGCCACCGGTTGCCTCGGAAACACGCATATGAACAAGCATTCTTGGTGGAAAGGAAGTTAAGGAAGGAAAGGAGAAGAGGTCAGAGGATAAGTGCTATAATTACCATCTCTTATCCATCAAGGTCTCCCTTTATATTTCCAAAGCGGGAATGTAAAAGACACAACGACGAACAGCAATATAGCTGAACAGGAACGCAATCATATCTGCATAGAAATAACATCTTCCCAGCCACGGCAATTTGAGCCCCTCCACACCAAAACTTCAATAGTAGACGGCGACAGCCATTTGTTTGGTTATAAGGAAGTGAGACATCGATCGCGATCACACACACAGCTTTGCCGACCCATATCCGACATGCACTCAGCTTTCTTTTCGAAACACATTACTGAAACAACATAAAACATATATTTCATATTCAACTCTGTCAAAGACATGCAGATATTTCTTTTTTGGAGGGAAGCAAGGAGATGTTCAGCACAAAATGTCCATTACAGTTTCGCAGTCCCCGAGTGCAAAATCAGTAGATCTCATTATATACAACCAGGAAATATATTTGCCGTTCCTAACATTTGCAGGGAAAAAAAAATAATGTCCGAAACCCTTCAACTGAGTCTAGACTTCTCATTTCTGATGACGGGAAAGGTACCCTCGTTCCTTTCTCGCTTTTAGAACAATACAGAAAAATAGTACCTGTTCCCTTCATAGCAAGTAAATGTTTCCCATCGCAACAGACAAATAGAAAATAAAGAAAGAATACTGGGACATTAAGAAAAGACTGAGCTGTCTAGAGACCTACGGTGCACTGCAGCTTGGAGTAGGTAAAAGGTTCGCGATATCTCATGGGCTGTAAGGCTGCCATGATTGGGTGTTCAAATACCCAGGCCATTCGTTGTGGCAACAGATGTTTAAGCTACTCACTTCAAATAAGGCTTTCAAAACGACAAGTATCCCCAATCAAACCTCTGGTGTATTCCCCGCGGCATATTTCCAAAACAGTTCTCAAAACATCCTTTCCAAAGCACTTGCGGCTCTTAACAAAAATTAAAAAAAACGAAAAACAATCATAAAAGAGAGGACGATGGCTGTCATACAGACCTGAACGGCGTCGGGGTCCAAGCGTGGCTCTGCAGGGGCGCCGCTATATGGAATAGGCGCTCCCTATTCCATTTTTAGTATTTATAGATGATCCGGAGGAAAGGATCAACTGTTAAAGCTTAACAGAACTACACATAAGAGAACAAGGTTGATAACAGGATTTGGAAAGCAGCGAGAAGAGGATAGTGTCGTACAGACCTGCAGGGCTTCGGGGTCCGCGGGCGGCTTTGGCGGGGTGCCGCCGCTGCTGGCCATGAGCATCGCGGGAGGGTCCCCGCCGAGAAGATCGTCGACGGCGCGGCTGGGCAGCGGCGCCGGGAGCAAGGCGCACTCAGCCACGGTGCGTGCTGGCGCCACGCACAGGTTGTAGGAGTAGGGCAAGGTGCCCTCGCAGAAATCGGCCGGGAAGGCGGGTCCGGCCACGGAGAAGCGCTCGGCGCGCAGGCAGCGCAGCACGGCGGGCGGCCCGGCGCGCCGCAGCCGCGCCGCCACGGCCAGCGCCACGCTCAGCACGAACAAGGCGCAGAGCAGCGCGAGCGCCAGCACCAGGTAGAACTGCAAGTCCGACGGCGACTCGGCGCCCGCCGCCCGCTCGCTCAGCGCCGGCAGCGCCTCCTGCAAGCTCTCGGCCAGCACCACGTGCAGCGTGGCCGTGGCCGACAGCGCCGGCTGCCCGTGGTCCTTCACCGCCACCACGAGCCGCTGCCTCGCCGCGTCGCGCTCCGACACGGCCCGCGCCGTGCGCACCTCGCCGCTGTGCAGCGCCACGCGGAACAGCGCCGGCTCCGTCGCCTGCACCAGCTCGTACGAGAGCCACGCGTTGCGCCCCGAGTCCGCGTCCACCGCCACCACCTTGGACACCAGGTACCCGGCCTCGGCCGACCGCGGCACCACCTCGAACGGGCCCGACACGACGCTCGACGAGCCCGGCGATCCCTGGGTCGCTGCCGTCGGCCACAGCACGTGGGGCGCGTTGTCGTTGAGGTCCAGCACGAAGACGCGCACGGTCGCCGTGGAGCTCCGCGACGGCGAGCCGCCGTCCTGCGCACGCACCTCCACGGCGAACTCGCGGCACTGCTCGTAGTCGAAGGAGCGCTGCGCGTACAGCGTGCCGCTCCGCGCCTCCACCGACACGTAGGGCGCCGCCGCTGCCGATGCTACCGCCTCGCCCGCGCTGCCGCCCACCAGCCAGTAGCTCACTCGCCCGTTGGCGCCCGCGTCCGCGTCGCGCGCCCGCACGCGCAGCACCGCCGCGCCCGCCGCGTTGTTCTCCGACACGTAGGCGCTGTAGGCGGCTTCCTCGAACACGGGCGCATTGTCGTTCACGTCCGACACGGACAGCGACAGCGTCGTGCGGCTCGACAGCGACGGGCTGCCCCGGTCGCTCGCCACCACCGTCACGTTGTGCTCGGACGCACGCTCCCTGTCCAGCGCGCTCGCCGTCACCACCTTGTACGAGCTGCCCGACGACGCCACGATCGACAGCGGCGACTCGCCCTCCAGCTCGCACCACACCTTCCCGTTCTCGCCAGAGTCTCGGTCTCGCACCTTGATGAGGGCCACCACGGTGCCGGGCGGGGCGTCCTCGGGCACTGAGCTCGACACCGACAGCGTCGTTATCTCGGGCGCGTTGTCGTTCTCGTCCGTGATCTCTATGTAAACCTTACAGTGACCGTTCAGGCCTCCCCCGTCTGTCGCCTCCACAGCGAAGGTGTATTTATTCCTCAATTCGAAATCCAGAATCCCCACATTGCGGATGTCACCCCTGTCGCCGTCGATGCTGAAGACAGCGAGGACAGCGTCGGGCACGTTGCTGAAGGAGTAGGAGACTCGCCCATTGGAGCCCGCATCCGCGTCCGTGGCTCGCACCTGCAGCACCAGCGAGCCCGTCGGCACATTCTCTCGCACTCGCGCCTCGTAGGTGCTTTTGCTGAACACGGGCGCGTTGTCGTTGGCGTCTGTCACGTTGATGCGAATCTGGACAGTGCCCGACCTCGCTGGAGACCCGCCGTCCATTGCCGTCAGCACCATCTGAAATGAGCTCTGCTTTTCGCGATCCAAAGCTGCTTCTAACACCAATTCGGGTTGTCTGCTTCCATCCTGGCTCTCCTTCACTTCCAGTTTGAAGGACGGGTTTTCGGTGAGCTGGTAGCTGAGCAGCGAGTTGCTTCCTACATCCGGATCTTGTGCCATCTGCAGTGGAAATCGCGCACCAGGAAGGATTAATTCACCGATTTCCAGATCGAGAGCAGCTTTGCTGAAGGCCGGGGAGTTGTCATTGATGTCCTGGATGTCCACGTCGACGTGGAAAACATTGAGCGGGTTCTGCACCACCGCCTCCAGACTGACCGAGCAGGACGCCGAGTCGCTGCACATCTCCTCCCGGTCCAGACGTTCGCTCACGTACAGGTAGCCCGTGTCCGTGCTCACCGCGAAGTAGTGCTTCTCCGAGCTGATTCGCAGCTGGCGTGCGGGCAGGTCTGCTGGGCTCAGCCCCAGGTCCCGCGCCAGCGGTCCCACTACGGAGCCGCTGCCCGTTTCCTCGGGAATCGCATAGCGCAGCCGCTCCGGCACCGCCCGGCAGCCCCAGAAGAGCAGCCAAGCGCACAACAGCACTGCTTGGGCTCCCATCGAGTGCCGCTGCCTATGTTGCCTCTCCATATTTAGCATTCCCGCTGTGGTCCGTGCCCCCGAGTATTTCAGTCGGTCTCCGCCCGTACGAGATCCTAGCGCGAGCCGGCGATTCCGATCTCAAATATCTTCTGGCATACTAAAAATTTCCTGGAAGAGGAGTATCGCCTGGCCGCCTCTCGCAGCCTCTGCCGCCGGTCGTTCGGCCCTTCCTGTAAGCGGCTTTTTCGGTCCGTGCCAGTGTCGTCCGCCCGGCGCTTTACGAGAGAGCAGCTGCCCCGCGGGAGGCTGCGCTTTCTCCGGCTCGGGATGTGGTTCTGGCTGCGGCGCCGCTTCACATTGGGCAACAGCGGCACCCGGAGGACCCGCGCCGATGCTGCAGCCCAGCCGTAAAGGGAAGAGCTGTGACATGCACTCTGCCCACGGCAGCTCATCATTCAACAGCTGATCCTTAGAAGCCTCGAGGCATTACCATATGCCACCCTGTGTTGTCACAAAAGCTCGCCTTAGAGAAGTAATCTATCGTTTTCTCTGCAATCAGTTTCGGTAAGTCAGGGCCAAGTTTTCTCTTGTTTGTACTGATGATGGTATTGTGAGAAGGTGATGCAACAATTATGTATTTTCTTCAGTCATGTGTATCTCCCACAGGCACATGTACTCTCCAAAGTACATCCGGATTCCTCATTTCTGTCAAACCTTCTGACAAGCATTATGGTAAACAAAGAAATTGTTTTTGCATTAGGGCCTAGTTTCTCACTACAGTCTTGTCTGCTTTGTGGTTTAATTTTCTTCAGAAACAAATATCTCAGTACTCTCAGTCCACATGTAAATGCAAAGACTGAAATATCCTTTTCAACAGGAACACTGCAACTTTCTCTAAGCTCTCATTAGCTCAGTTTTTGACTTCCAAGGATAGCACCTGAAGAATATGAACACAGGGATGCTCAAGGAATTTCACCACGTTTACAGTGTTCCTAAGGGGTTGGACAGGCACTGTACTCCCATGGCTGGCACAGGCCAAAATTGATACCACATGTGAATACTTCTCCTCTGAAAGGTGACTTGCTTTAAAAGCCCAAACCTAAATTGCAGTCTCTCAGACTTCAGGAAATCATAGATTTTCTTGAAGGGATTCTCTGTCAAAGTATTCAACTTCCTCTAGGCAATGAGAAGAAGCTCTTGGGAGAATATGTTCTCTCATAATAATGACAATACTTCTGTAATCTGCCATAGTGTGGTGAGATTTCTAGTGCTTCATCCATACTTTGTGGCCCAGCAATAGGCTCCAGTCATCAGACATCAGAATAAATTCTATTTGCGCATAATGGTGATTCCTCTCCTTGGAATAAAAGGTGTCTTTTTCCAATAAAAATGTATTTTAGAGCTGAAGGATACAACACATCTGAATGTGATCTTATTCTAACCCCCACCTGGAAAATACTTGTGCAAGATGGAAAAGATTCCAGCAAGAAACAAATATTTCTTTGGAAGGTGTAGGAAAGGCCTCTGGATTCAACAGACATAAAAAACATCCACTAAATTATTACCAGTCCAAGGAAAATGTATAGTATAAGCGAAAGAACATGGGACAAAGTACAAGATGTACTGTAAAGTAAGTCATGAGAGTAATAACAAGATGTCTCACTGTGCATACAGGGCCTAAAGCTCCTGACTCTAGTATTGAACATGAGAGAGAAAGTAATTGCCTTTCTCTTCAAGATTGCTAGGACATTCATTGAGTTCTCATTCCATCATCATTTGTCCCCATATCATTCCAAGAAAGAGGCTATCACTGCCATCAGGGATCCCAGTACACCCAGCATTCAAACATTACTGGTCACATCAACACTGTAAAGCTGGCTACATGCAGAGGGTGACAGCATTCCCATAGACAGGCAATTGTTCAGAAGACCTCTGTGACTTTGAACCATATATTACAAACCAGCACATAGAAAGGCACCAGAAAAGGTATCTCTTGGAGGCCGTCGATAAATGAGACAAGCATTGTAATTCTCCTTGACCTGCTCAGCATTGGCCACTTCCACTTCCACAAACAGACACAGACATCAATGGATTCACATCCTACAATGCCTTGAGGAGGTGAAATACTAGAAGAGACATCTTGCAATGGCAGGAGTTATACATTAATATATTTTTGGAGCACAGTTGTAGCCATGGGCAAAGTTCACTGAGCTACACAGCTCCCAACCTCAAAGGTCCACTGAAACAGTGAGATAGAGCTAACACAAAATAAGAACTGAAGACTCATTCCATGCAGAACACAAACTCACTTGTCCCAGACCAATGGTAGTCTAGTAAGCAAGCAACATCTCTCAAGAAGGACTAGGAAAGGCCTGTGGCTCCAACAAGTCATACTGCCAATTTTGTAAATACATACTGCTTTCTGAGGTAAAGAATGTACTCTTCTGTCACTCCTGGCCGAGGAACGTGTGTTATACAGGCCATTCAGTCATAAGGACTCAATGGCAGCCCTCTGATTACAATCATAGAAACATATGTTGACTGCATTTTCATCTCTTCCACACTTCATCCTCTCTGTTCTCCTCAGAGTACTGGCCTCAAATGGCATTTTTCACTATGCTATGCAGGCATGGTGTTTATGGTCTGTCATACTTGTTCCTCTTGACCACCCCATCACTACATTATTGTGATTATGAGCATGTGGACCTTGCAATCGAGGGCACTGGTGATTTCTGCTTCTGCCTTTCTAAGCTCTGACTCTTCCCCAAGGACATGTGAAGAATTTGCAGCCTCAAAGCCCTCCACAAATGCAGTCCTGTGTACCACTTGTCAAGTCACAGGGCCTTACTTGTCTGGAATGCAGAGATACCTGAGATAAGAAACTATAATTCTACCTTCTGCCATATATACCCACCAAGAAATTTCATATTCCTTGGAATATGTGTCACTTTTTCTTTTTTTTTTTTTTCTTTTTCTTTTCTTTTCTTGTCTTTTCTTTTCTTTTTTTTTCTTTTCTTTTCTTGTCTTTTCTTTTCTTTCCTTTTTTTTTCAGAACACACCATAACATGGATACCACTTTCCCTGGTATTTGTTAGGATTACCTTTTGAAGTGAGCAAGTATCTGAAGAGATTAACACTCCTCTACGGATCTCTAGTATTCCTAGTATTGGGGTTAGAGGATATTGTATTAGGGAATTGACTCTTCTTAATAGTTATTGGTTACAGGAAAACCTATATGGCAAGCTAAAGGTCATGTCAAGTATAAGACAATGTCACACATTGGTAACATGGCCTGTGTGCTTCTAGCCCAATACTTGAATTAAACATGATGGTGTAAGTAATTGCCTTAATCATTCATACTCTTTTTAAAGATGGAGGTATACAGAGGATGCACCAGACTTCAGTGACACAGGGCTTTCAAAAACAATGACCAGAACAACAAAAGCAGCACAAACCACGCCTGTTAGAGTTCTGAAACAAAGTGGGGGACATGAATGCCAGTTTCACAACCTTTTTCAGTTTTGGCCTCCTCTGGGAACGGGATCAGTCATCATCTGAGTCCTACCCCAAAAAAGCTATGAGGGACAAAAAAAAAAAATCTTTTTTTTTTTTACATCAACACTACAAAGATGGAGGTGTGCAAAGAATGCAGCAGATTTCAATGACCCAAAACATTTAAAAACAAAAACCACAACATCAAAAACTGTACAAGGCACATCGGTTGGAGTTCTGAGGAAAAAAAGGGGGAGACATGAACAGCAGATCCCAGGGCTTCTTCAGTGTTGGCCTCCTGTGGGAAGGGCATCAACCATCATTTGAGTCCTATCCTAAAAAAGCTACAAAAGATGAAAAAAATGGAACATATATCTTCCATACATAAGAGGGCTTTGTTATGTTTTTAGAGCACTGTCAAATGTGGATACATCACTCACTGCACTCCTGGTTTCTGAAATCACAGATACAGCAAGATTCTACACAGTGACGTCAAGATCTCCATAAGCCATTGGGAATGATACTTCAGCTTGCACTCTCATAATGCATCTATATTATCAAGACCTAAGAATAGGTTGCCATCACTAAATATGCAGTAGTTCATGTCCACTCGAAAGACATTGGAGTACCATGGGGAGAGTACAACAGTGATTCCCTCCTTCGGTTAAGCGGTGCCTGTGCCACATACATGTACATTTTACAACTTGAAATGTAACAAGCACTCATTTTGCAGTGTAAAGCTCACTCTTCTCCTAAAGAAGAGACTAAAAACAGTCAACCAACAAGACACAAGGACATCCAGGAATAGCCTTACAAAAGAGGCAGTTGTACCTTCAATTGTGAAAATGCATTCTGCATTCTGGCATGCCAGGTTCACCCTTCTGTTAGTATCCACTGATTACCACCTCATGTAACAAATGTTCTAACACAACGACAAGTCAAAGATGCAACCAGCACAGGTAAAGAGCCAAGCGACTCTACGTATAACCCATCCACATGACAGGCATTTCTGAAAAATATGTCAAAGGGGCCTTATAAAAGCACTTGATATTCTACATAGCTGGTATTACAGTATTCTTTCATTCATTAAAAACATTTAAATGGGCACCCCTCTTTTGTTAACTAAATCTCCATATAATCGTGAAGAAACATTAATTGTTGATTAATATCAAAATTATAAATGTGAGAACAATGGTCATAAGTTACGGAAGCAGCAAGAAGAGGATGGGAATCTCTTTACAGACCTGAAGGGCGTCGGAGTCCGAGGGTGGCTCTGACGGGGCGCCGCTGTTGCTGGCCGCGAGCATCGCGGGAGGGT
>VWPW01012125.1:0-12978 GCA_013389825.1 Crypturellus undulatus | reverse complement strand
TGCTGCCGGAGCCGCCCGGGCCGCCGCGGGACGCGCGTTCCCGCTCCCGCGCGCACGGCCCCCGCGCTGCCTCGGAGCCCGTCGGGCGCGCGGGTGTTTAAATCACCCCCTCGCCGGAGCCCTGCGCCTCTCTCCCGCCTTGCTCGTTGTTTAATCTGCGTTTTGACGTGTTCTGCCTTGCGTTAGCGTCGGCCGTGCTTGCGAGAGGATCTTCTTTTCCAGGAATCGGGGAGCTCGTAGCTTTGGGGGTGAAGCCGGGAAGACGTTTGGAGCCGTCGTCCTGCCTTGGTGCAGATGGGAACCCATCGCTCGCGATGGCCCCGTGCTCGTCTCCGTGCCCGGCGTAGCTCCATAAACCTCCCCAGTCGAAGCTTACTACTCCATAGCTCTCCAAGCTGTACAAAACGGTTCCTTTTCCTGTGATATTTCCTGGGTTTAAAGATAAAATCACTTTGAATTCCCTTTTTTTTGCACTCTGCTGCGTTTGATTGCTAAAGGCAATCAAGAGTCGCCTGCGAAGCGCTCTGCGTTGCAGCGATAGCAAAATCATTTAGTCACGACTTGCTGAAAGGCAAAGTTTAAACCAGGCAGGAGGACGCAGAGCGGGCTCGGGGCTCTGCTTGTCCGCTGCAGTGTTGTTACTGCAGGAGGACAGCAGAAGCAGCGTGCGGGGCTGCTGCAGGACGGTGGCTTTGGGTGCGTTTATTGCCAGGTGAAATGCAGGCTTTGTATTATAATTTCCTCCCGACGCTTTTCTGCTTTCTCCTGCCATTGTGGCCCCGTCTCTTCCACCTCAGAGGTTGTGCTTCTTATCTCATAGTTTTTGAACAAAATTTAAGGAGAAACACTGGGTTGTTGTTGTCTTTGCATTTTCTGTTATGGTTGGGTATAAATAATAGAGTTGGAGGTCAGGGAAAGCCCTTGAGAACTGTGGGGCGCGAAGTTGTGCCCCCCAGGAGGGTCCTGGATGGGGGCTGGAGAGGCTGTGAGAACTGCAGGGGGGTTATCACTGCAGCCTGCGGGTGCTTTTCCCTATTTCTGTTTTTATAATGAGCCTTTAGTCCTTCCAAATGCAATTGTTATTGTGCCACATTTAGCCTTTGCATGTGGATTTATATAGGAGTAGTTAAAGCAATGATCCAGGGAGTCAAAATTGAATGTTATGTTTGCAAACCCTTGCACTAGGGTGAGAGATGAGAAGATTCAAAGGAAATGGGGCAGGACATGCAGGTACTAGTTACGTTTTGGGACTTCAGACACTCCTGATTTCTTTTTTTTTAATGACCCCTGAATGTGGAGCTATGGGGAAATTTTCATTATAAGTCAAAGATACCATATTGCTGCAGAGAAAATACCTTCTTTTTACAACTGACAAATGCTTAACTTCAAAATATAGAATTGCAGGATTCAGCACAAGTAGTAGCAGAAATGAGGCGCTCATAGTGAGCTGGATAGAGGGGAAAAAAACTCATTTAATGCTGCTAATGGGTGGGAAAATCATATATCAGGAAGCTGACAGCATAGGTCAACCCCTGGCATTTATTCTGGAAAAGCAGGGGATCCGGAGAGCAGAAATCATAGCTGATGATGGGCAAATGGGGCTTTGGATGTGTCAACGGGGGAATAAGAATGAATAATAGGAGTTAAAACACGGTGCATGGCACTAGAATAACCATTAACGCACACCCCTGAGCTCGAGGTAGCGATGTTAAAGTGCTCCCTGGATTTTCTCTTTCTAAATCTTGCAGGAGTAATTTGAGGTCTCCTGAACCTCCTGGAGCAGAGGCTGGAGTTTCTGTGCGTTTTGCTTCTCAGGGAGGGCGTTTGGACGTGTCGTGCTCATAACTTGTACAGTGATGGAGAGACCTGGTACTAGAGGTGCTTAATCTAGCAAAACTGAAGGCAGCATGAGATGTGATGGATGAAAGTTGTTGGAAAAGAGGGATTAGCCCCTGGAACGGGTTCTCAAGGGAAAGAGCAGTTTCTTTTCTCACCGTTTTTGACTTCAAGATAGAGTGAGGTGCCGCAGTTGGTGTTGAGCTGCTCGAGCGCATCGTGGCGTCCGCGAGGATCCTGAAGCAGGAGGAGGAGGGAGGCGTGGGTCTGGATGCAGGACGAGCCTGCAAAGAGTAGCAGGGAAAAGTAGTGGAAAAGAAAAACACGGAGCAGTCGGTGCCAGTGCAAGAACCCCGAGTGCAGGAACGCCTGGAGAGCCAGGATACCGGTCCATATACCCGAACGGAACGGCTGCTGGACACGATGGAGCACCCCGGCCTCGGCGAGAGGAGCCCTCGGCAGCCACCGGTTGTGCAAATGATCCATTTGGCAGGCACGTGCTCTGTGAATTGGAGTGGGGTAATTGGAGAGTCAGGGAGAAGAAGATTACAGTAATTGAGGCAAAACGATGATTAGGTTCAGGATTAGCATTTTTGTTGTCTGTCTAGAGAGGAATTAATGGATAAATAAAAGGACATGGTACATGTTCATGAGAGCCCCAGTTTTGTGACGTGGCTGCCAGGATAGCTCCTAACCCGGCCTTACGGCAGGGTGAGGTTTTCTTGTGGTTCCCTCCTAGCCTGGGTTCCGGAGGGCACCTCGGCCTTGCAGCTCGCTGTGTGCACGTGTACCCAGCCCCTCGGGCTGCACAAAACCCTGCCGCCGCGTCCGCGCGGAGTGAGCCACACGGAGCACCACGGGACAGCCTGGAGGCTGCGCTCCTCTCCTTGGGTTTGGGTTATGGAAATGATTCCGCCTGCGTAACAACACCCTGCTGCGGTCCTGCAGGATGCTCTTGGTTGAGAAGTCCCAAGTGCAGCTAGAAACCCCTGCGGCTGCCGCGGCCGGCGCCCGGGTGCGCTGACCTGCCGGGAGGCCGCGCGCGGGGAGCCGGGGCTCCAGCACCCTTCCCTGCGGGGAGGATGTGAACGCACATCTCGGCTTCGGCTGAGCCACTGATTCTCTTGAACTCTGTCTGCACCGAGGGCCTGCATCCACCTCTGCAAAACTGGGTCGAAAACGGCTGAGGAGCCTAATTGGTGGTTGGCATGCAAGACCGAGTAGTCTTACTCCTTAAAAATGCAACGTGCTGTGGCTTTCCTCATGGTTATTTATAAGGATCCCGTATGCAAACCTGCAAGCAACTGCTTCAGGATGGCTCGTTTGGCAGTTAGCATAGGAGTGCAGATCTCTGCGCAGCAGATGTGTGCGTGAGGGGAACTGAAACTCCGCTGTCTGCTGCCTTTCATCACCCCCTCATGATTTAGCCTTATCAGAAGATAAGAGCGGCGGGCTGGGCTGGCGGAGCCGCGGGGACGTCTTCGCGGCTCTGCTGGGGGTTCTGGGTGCTGCTTCGCGTGTATTTGCATTCAGAGGGCTCTGCTCCAAGTGCAGGTGTTTGCTCCGCGTGGCCGGGTCACACCTGCAGGGCAATGTGTCACCGCAGCGGTGACAAAACACCTCTGGCTTCTTCCTCGTGGCGCGAGGGCCGGGGATGTGCTGCAGCTCCCGTGTTCCACCAGGCTGTCCTGGGCACGCAGCCCTTGGAGCATTGCTGCCTTCTGTGGATATTTCTCGTCCTTTCTCTTCCATCATGCTCTGCCATTCACCTCGCGCCCTGTACAAGTGACAACCTGTGCCTTGTCCTCTTTGGCAGTTGCAGGACACCCTCTCTTTATCTTCTGCTCGTGTCTGGGCTGTTTGTGGTTTTCCTTTCAAGTCGCTGCTGAAAATGCACGGGGGAGCCCAGGCTTCCTGCCCTCTGGCAGTGGAGGGTCCAGGAGAAGAGTGGCAGCGCTCAGAGCTGCTGGGCTCTGACTCGAGCAAGAATGTTCCTTCAGTGATTATATTACAAATGTACATCAGCTTTGCAAGTGTCCCACTTTAACATTTATCTCTGCTGTAAAATCGCAACTGATTTTTGTTTTTCTTTTCCTTCCACAGAGTAAAAGATGCTGGCTACGAGTGCTAGAACAGATCGACTGTGGAACACGTCTCTCTAAAATCTTCCTCAGAATTCCCCGAAGGCCTGTGATGGACCCTCGGAATACTGCTATGTTAGGCTTGGGTTCTGATTCTGAAGGGTTTTCTGGGAAGGGCCCCTCTGTAGTAAACGTTGGCGCGTTGGTGGGAAAAGGAGAAGCAGAGCTGGAAAGTTGCACCCAGGAAGACGACGACGGTAAGAAGAAGAATCGGGAGGGGAACGGCCCGGAGAACGGGAAGAATGAGGCTCTAAGTGATGCGCAGCAGCAGTTCTCAGTGAAGGAAACAAACTTTTCGGAGGGAAACCTGAAACTCAAGATTGGTCTTCAAGCGAAGAGAACGAAGAAGCCCCCGAAGAACCTGGAGAATTATGTGTGCCGGCCTGCCATAAAAACGAGCATCAAGCAACCCCGCAGGGCGCCCAAGAGCGGGAAGATGACGGATGAGAAGAGCGACCATGGTCCTTCCAAGCAAGTGAGTAGCCCGTTCCGAACCCGTCTGCCGCTCGCGGCCCCTTCGAACTTGAAAGAATTGGACCTCCTGCATGGGCCTATTCCACTGACTGTTCTGTTTTCATGTAACTTCTAACTGCAAATGTTTTCATCTTGATCATCAAAAAAACCCCAAACCCCAAAAGTTCTTTCACATCTTAGCGCCCCCCTTTATTTTTTCCTCAACCATGAGGAAGAAGTTGTTTCTGTGTTGATGTCAGTTGAACACTGGCGTAAAGGCCTGAAAAGCAGTAGTGTAATTTTTAGTCTGCTGTGCAGGAGAAAGGTGTTTCCCACATGTAAGGAGGTGGCCCTGCCCTTGAGGGTGTCTCATTTATGATATGCATGATGTGACAAGTAAGAGCAGCTATTACAGATAGGGAAAATAGGATAAATGGAAGAAACCTTCTTCTTTTGCAATGAAGTTAATAGTCTTCTGCTGAGAAAATTACAGCAAGGAGACCTAGAAATGGCTCAGGTTCCCAGGTGCTTAGAGAAACAAAATTAGAAATTACTGTGCTAGCAAAACAGCACTGAATTTGTTCCTTAGCACTGAGTGTTAAATTGGTTTTTATTTTCTTTTTCCTCCCAGAAGTGTGTCCAGACAGAGAGTACTGTATAGCCCTTGCGCATCTTTCTAGGCTTGAAAGTGCCTAGGTAATAAATAAATGCATTAAATAAATAAATAAACAAATACAAGCCCTGGTGCTCCTGGTGTTAGCAGCAGAGGTGTGTGCACGGTTTAGCTCTGTGGACGTGGTAAACACAGCCCCTGCCAGCGGCACTACTGAAGCTTTAGCAAATGGGGCAAGAAGTGATAGTAACAGGCTCTGCTGTAATTCCAAAATGTTCCCAGTAAAACCGTGAGGCAGGAAGGAACCTGCCCTTTTGCTCCATCTCCTGATTTCTGGGTAAAACTGCTGAGTGCTGATTTTCTGTAGTCCTTTCCATCGCCCCTGGTTATGCAGGCGAGCGCTGCAGGAAAGTCTGCTGATGAAATCCGAGCCGCTAATTGAAAAAATTCAAGGAAACCAGCACCAAAGCTAAAGCAGTCTCTTTATTTATTTATTTCTAGCTAAGCTGAACGTCTCGCAAACAGGAGCGTTCTGTGCAGGTTCTGGAGCATGGTCTTTATTTTGTCTTTCTGCCTTGGGCTGCTTGCACACAGCGTTCCTGGTAGTTAATACTGGCTTTGAGGAGAACCTTGTAGGTCTCAGTGTTGAAGAGACGTTTGCGCCCGTTATTTGGGCAGGCCACGTTGACAGCGCGACTGCATGGACGCAGGGAGGCTCCCGTGCTGCTTCGTGCTGCTCGTTTGTCTTAAACGCTGTGCACTGGGTGGGAAACAACGGCTGAAATAAGGGGTGAATATATTTAAAAATATCCCTTAGTCCACACCCATTTTCACCCCATCCTGGAAAGTTAGAAAGCGAAGGAAATGAGAAGGAAATCCCCTGGGATTTGGCGTGGTAGTTCCATGGCAAACGCGTTGTCCAAGGGAAATGCCTGCTTTGTCAGAGGAACATGATGGAGGCTTAAATAAAACCCCAGAGTCTGAGACGATGCTGTAGTGCAGCAGCCAGTGCCTTTTTTCAGAAGGCAGTTTCTGTTGTTGGCTTCTGTGATGTTTCCAGAATGATTTAGTGTAACCTGCTGATAGAAACATCAAAGTAACTCGGAATTTGTATTCCTCAAGTGAATGAGGTGCATTTGGGAGTGCACGTTCCCCTGCACCTCCGCCGTGAAGGAGCCTGAGCCGTGCGCTCGTCCCCAGCCCCACGGGGCGCCCGTTCCCGTGTGCCGGCGCGAGGGCCCGTCGTGGCCGTCACCCCGGCCGCCTGTTGCGGGAGGACGAGGGTGGCCGTGGGGGGAGGCTCCCGAAATGGGAAGCTCCAGCGTCATTTACATAAGATTGCAGCTGCCCTGGAAAAGCTGGGCGAAGTGCCAAGCTCTTCTGCCTCCACCACAGTCCCTCCTGCACCGCGGCTCCAGAGCAGGGAACCGCTCCGGGCTGCAGCATTCCTGGTGCTGCGCAGCAGGGTCGGAGACTCGAGAGCCCGTGGCCGCCGTCCCCCNCCCGTCGTGGCCGTCACCCCGGCCGCCTGTTGCGGGAGGACGAGGGTGGCCGTGGGGGGAGGCTCCCGAAATGGGAAGCTCCAGCGTCATTTACATAAGATTGCAGCTGCCCTGGAAAAGCTGGGCGAAGTGCCAAGCTCTTCTGCCTCCACCACAGTCCCTCCTGCACCGCGGCTCCAGAGCAGGGAACCGCTCCGGGCTGCAGCTTTCCTGGTGCTGCGCAGCCCATGGCCACCGTCCCCCGAAGCCGAGGGCTCTGATCCGTGACACCTCCCTGTCCTGTGAAACGCGACTCGCAGCCTCCTGCGTAAATCGTGCTCCTGAGCCCGTGTTCCCGAGCAGCGCCAAAGTTTGCCCTTTATCCAGGAATTTCAAGCGAATCCCCAGATAGTTGTATCGTTCTGCAGCATGATTGAATATTCGCCAACTGTGCTTGCATTTTTGTAAGACATAATGAGCATAATGCTGGCTGTAATTAATTGCAGCAAGTGCTGTGCACTTATTTGCTTTCATTGCGCAGGGCTGCATAGGTTTGGCTAGGATGTCTTTCACTCCACATGGTCTGTTGCAACTTCACGTAGGACCTGCCATAAGGTTTCCAAGCTCCGTGCGTACGTTATCATCTCCTAAGGACTCTGCCATTCCCTCCAGCCAGGGGCTAGGGACAGTTCCAATGTGTGTCAAAGATAATCTGGTGGGAGTTGGGTTTTCTTAGCATTTTAAAAAGCTCCTTAACAAGTCAATTGAAATATAGTTGCTTTAAAGTTGTCAGGTTCGTGCCGTGTGTGTTTATATAGGCACTTTATTAGCGAAAGCAGGTATAATCATCTCAGCACGTGAAGATACGATGTTATTTGGAGTCTTTCCTGTATTCCTAAAGACCTCTTCTTTTTATTAACTTCTAGGACCCTTCAAAGTTTTACAAGAAAGCTGGAGACGTTGCAGCAGTCGAGTTCCGTGTGGAGGAAGGCGTACAAATAGAAACGAGCCCTTTACCCAAGAAACTTTCTCCACTTCAGTCTGAAATGACAGATTATATAAAGTCACCGCCTCCGACTCTTATCGGGAGCCATAATTCTGATTTAAAGGATAGAACACAAATTAACGGAGCGACAACTGTCACGGAAAAATTGGCTCAACTCATTGCAACTTGCCCTCCTTCCAAGTCTTCCAAAACAAAGCAGAAGAAGCCGGGAAGTGGAACTGCAGCTGGGTTGGTTAAAGACTCTGGGAAGAAGCTCCCAGGAAGCATAACGGCAAGCGGCTTAGTTAATAAAGAGCTGGTCAAGAAGCTGCCCGGGTCAGTTATTGCCGTTGGGTTGGTGAACAAGGACTCAGGGAAGAAGCCTCTGGGGCTTGGAGGTGCAGCCATACTGGTGAACAAGGACTCGGGGAAGAAGCCGCCAGGGATCGGCCCGTTGGTTGGGCTGGTCAACAAGGACTCTGGGAGGAGGCCGCCAGGGATCGGCGCTCCGCCGGGATTAGTTAACAAGGACTCTGGAAAGAAGCAGCCGGTGGCCAGCTCTGCAGTTGGATTAATCAGCAAAGATGCGGGGAGGAAACTGCCCGGGATCAGCACTCCAGCCGGATTAACTAACAAGGAGTCTGTGAAGAAACCGGTAGGGATTGGCGCTCCGGCAGGATTGGTGAACAAGGATGCCGGGAAGAAGTTGCTGGGCGTTCACAGTCCTCCAGGGCTGGTTAACAAGGATTCGGGGCGGAAGGTGCCAGGGAGCGGCAGCGTGACGGCTCTGGCTAACAAGGACTCTGGAAGGAAGACCCCAGGGATCAGCAGTCCAGTGGGATCCGCCAGCAAGGACCCTGGGAGGAAGGTGCCAGGGATCAGCAGCCCGGTGGGATTGCTTAGCAGGGAGGCTGGGAAGAAGCCAGCAGGAATGGGCTCTCCGGCCGGCGTGGCCGGCAGGGACACTCTGAGCGCGGAGCCGCTGGCACCCGCCCCGGAGCCCCTTCGGCTTCCCTGCGGCTCGCACCACGACAGCCACGAGGCTGCCGACGTCCTGAAGGAGAATCCCACCAGCAAGGCCTTCGAGAAGCACGTCGTAAGGCAGAGTAAGGACAGCAGCACAGAGAAATTCTCCCTTCGGAAAGAGATTGCCGACGTGGGCAAAGAGATGTTCAAGGAGGGGACGTGCGTTCCGCAGGAGGGCTACTCGGGCAGCGAGAAGGGGATTTACGAAACGTCCAAGCACGAGAAGCAGCCTCCCGTGTACTGCACGTCCCCGGACTTTAGGACGGGAGGTGCTTCCGAGGTCTCCACGGCCAAGTCCCCGTTCAGTGCGGTCGGGGAGGGAAACCTTCCCTCACCTTCGCCCACGGTGTCTGTTACCGCTTCAAACAGGAGCCTCTCGACAGCGGCTTCGCAGTTAGCATCAAACTCCCTGCATTTAAGCTCCACAGCAGATCTCTTGGAAGGTATTTCAGATCAGCTTGGCAAAACTCCGTTTTCTTCTGACAGTAGCCTTCTGAATATGAACAGAACGTTGAACCACGCGCTCGGCACTGATTTTAAAGGTGCTGATAAAGATTTAAGTGATTCAAAAGCTACTCACGTAGAAACCTCAAGAACTAGTCCCTCTATAGGAAAAAAAAACATTTTGGCAGCTGACACGAGCATTCATGCGACTGTCACCCCCTCAGTAGTTAGTTTTACAAGCTTGTTTAGTAGCAAGCAGTTCCTGAAGATCGGTGCAATAAGTGCATCGGATAAATCCTGCCAAGGAAGTAAAAATCTGAGCGCCAGTCAGCAGTCAAAACCTTTAAAGAAGAGGAAAGGGAGGAAGCCGCGATGGACTAAAGTGGTGTCGAGGAGCGCCTGCCGGCCTCCCAAGGGTCTCGAGCTGGAAAGGTCAGAGCTTTTTAAAAACATTTCGTACGGTGCACTAGCAAGCAGCAATCTGGAGCAGGCCAAGTTCCTGAAAACCATGGGCCCGTCGCCGTTCGCGGAGCACGAGTTCGTGAAGCAGCAGCTGCCCAAGCTGGGCGAGGCGGGCGGGCCGTCCCTCGCGCTGCTCGCCGAGGCCGACGCGCAGCCGCCCAAGTTCTACGGCGCCCACAAGCCGCCCTCGGGCCTGTGCCTGGCGGACGACTTCCTGCCGGACATGTACAAACCCAAGAGAGGGAGGCCGAAGGCCAAGGAGATGCCGGAGCTCGAAGGTCCCCCCAAAAGGACTCTCAAAATCCCCGCGTCCAAGGTCTTCTCGGTGCAGTCGAAGGAAGAGCAGGAACCGCCCGTTTTGCAGCCTGAGGTAGAAATTCCCTCCTTGAAACAGAGCCTGTCAGGCCAGAGTTTCCCTAAAAAGCGAGGGAGACCTAAAAGACAGATCCGGTCATCGATTAAAATGAAGCCGCCCATTCTTTCTGTGGCGCCTTTTGTTGCGACAGATAATTCAAACAAGATAGAGGCCGAAAGCGATCCGCATCAGAGCGGGGACTTTTTTGAGCGAAAAGAGCAGCTACGAGGGCCCGAAGAAGTCCAAAAACCCAGTATTTGTAGCATGAGTGATCTGGAAGTAGACTCGGACAGGAAAGTTGCCAAGAGAAATAACGGGCAGTTAATGAAAACAATTATCCGCAAAATAAATAAAATGAAAACGTTGAAGCGCAAGAAGCTCCTGAACCAGATCCTGTCCAGCACGGTGGAAGCGAACAACAAGGGGAAGGTGCAATCCAAGCTGCACAACACGGTGTCGACCCTCGCGGCCACGTTCGGCTCCAAGCTGGGCCAGCAGATAAACGTCAGCAAGAAAGGAACCATCTACATAGGCAAAAGGAGGGGAAGGAAGCCCAAAGCCGTGCTCAACGGGCTGTTAGCCAGCAGCTCGGCCGGGCTGGCCGTCCTGGAGAAGTCGTCTCCGCCGGGGCCGTCGCTGGGGCAGGTGCTCCCGCACTTGCTGCCGGCGCCGGCGCCCGCTCCGGACCTGCTGCCGTCCCCGCTGTGCCCGGCGGCGGCGAGCGGGGGCCAGAGCCCCGCGGGCAGCGACGCCGGCTTCGTGGAGCCCAGCGCGGTGCCCTACGTGCACGTGCGCCAGGGCGTCGTGCAGACGCTCGCCATGAAGAAGGCCTCCAAGGGCCGGCGCAGGCTGTCGCCGCCCACGCTGCTGCCCAACTCCCCCGCGCACCTGAGCGAGCTCAAGGAGGCCACCCCGTCGCCCGCCAGCGAGTCGCACAGCGACGAGGCCGTGCCCAGCGACAGCGGCATCGGCACCGACAACAACAGCACCTCCGACCGGGCCGAGAAGTTCTGCGGGCCCAAGAAGAAGAGGCACTCGTTCGACCACGTCGCCCTCATCCCGCCCGAAACCTCCACCGTTCTAAGCAACCTGAAGGAAAAGCACAAGCACAAGTGTAAGCGCCGGAGCCACGATTACCTTAGCTACAACAAAATGAAAAGGCAGAAGCGGAAAAGGAAAAAGAAGTATCCTCAGCTGCGGGGTAGGCAGGACCCGGATTTCCTCGCGGAGTTAGAAGAGTTAATAAGTCGGTTAAGCGAGATTAGGATAACGCACCGCAGTCACCACTTCATCCCCCGGGATCTGCTGCCTACCATCTTCCGCATAAACTTCAACAGTTTCTACACTCACCCCACCTTTCCTCTAGATCCTTTGCACTACATCAGAAAACCCGACCTGAAGAAGAAGAGGGGCCGCCCGCCCAAGATGCGGGAGGCCATGGCCGAGATGCCCTTCATGCACAGCCTCAGCTTCCCGCTCTCGGGCACCGGCTTCTACCCCTCCTACGGCGTGCCCTACTCGCCGTCCCCGCTCGCGGCCGCTCCCATCGGCCTGGGCTATTACGGCCGGTACCCGCCGACCCTCTATCCTCCTCCGCCCTCCCCGTCTTTCACCACGCCGCTGCCGCCCCCTTCCTACATGCACACGGGCCACTTGCTGCTCAATCCCGCCAAATACCACAAGAAGAAGCATAAGCTGCTGCGGCAGGAGGCCTTCCTGACGACGAGCAGGACGCCGCTGCTGTCCATGAGCACCTACCCCAGCGTCCCGCCCGAGATGGCCTACGGCTGGATGCTGGAGCACAAGCACCGGCACCGCCACAAGCACAGGGAGCACCGCTCCGCGGAGCAGCCGCAGGTGGCCATGGACTCGCTGGCGGCCAACAGCTCCTCCAGAACCGTCCTGGAGTCCTTGAAGCGCTACCGCTTCGGCAAGGAGGCCGGCGGGGAGAGGTACAAGCATAAGGAGAAGCACCGGTGCCACATGGCGTGTCCCCACGTGTCGCCCTCCAAGGGGCTGCTGAGCAGAGAGGAGCAGTGGGTGCGCAGGGAGCCCGCGGAGCCCGGCCCGCTGGCGCTGGGCCTGCAGGCGCCCCTGCAGATCGACTGCTCGGAGGCGGCCCCGGGCCTGGCCCTGGGCGGCTTCGCGCCCGGCGCGGAGGCGGCCGGCGCCGACGAGCACACCAACCTCTTCACCAGTGCAATAGGCAGCTGCCGCGGCGGCGCCGGCAGCGCCGCGCGCAAGAAGCTCAGCGAGAGCCCGGGGCTCTTCAGCGCCCAGGAGGCACCGCCGGGCCGGCCCCTGCGCAAGGAGCCGCCGCCGCCTGCCGAGAAGGCCCTGCCGCCGCTGCCAGGTAGGGGACACGGCGCCGGCGCTCCTGCCCTTCACCACTCGCCCCGGCCCTCGCGCGCGGCAGACCCGGCACGGGCTTTGTGAGCGTCCGGGTGCTGGAAACCCCTTTTCCTAGTGCCCTTTGGGGTGTTTCGGGACTCGTTACCCTCTCCGCCTGCTTGGAGGCCTCTGGGCAGTGCTTTTAGAGCAGTTGCTAAGTGATGCTGGGAATGCATAAGAGCAAACTTTGCTTTTTAAATTACTGCTTTATGCGTAATTGGGAAACTTGTAGCCTCGAGCTAAGTTGAAACAGAACTATCCGAGTCTGTAAAGGCACCAAACCCGGCTGCCGCGCGGAGAGCTGCCGTTAAAGGAAAAGCCCTCTAATCCAGAACTTCAAACTCATTTGCATGCCATTAAGAATATGCAATATAAAGATTGGGATTTAATTTCAAGCCTGTAGAGTTTGCCCAGGTGTTTTTAATCACTTTTCCTCCAGACTTCAGTGCATTGTCTCTATGTAGAAAATAAAACTCACCCGGATATGATGCTGATAGAAAAATACTTTCCTATAAATTTGCTCCTCAAAGGGTTAAATGCGGCTCCGGGGAGTGCAGGGTTGGTTGTGGTAGCGAGCGCAGGTCTGGGAATTTCCTGAGGAATTCCATTGCAGTGAATGATCCGACTTGGGCGTTTTTGAAAAAAAAAGAAACAGCCTAATTAAAGCAGGGAGAAAAGCAAAGAAGAAATGTTTTAAGCTAAAACCTGCTGCCGAGGGCTCTGAATCACTGCGCGGCGCTGTGACTCACGCACCGTGCATCCCGTGCCGTGCATCCCATGCCGTGCATCCC
>VWPW01012117.1:68447-133767 GCA_013389825.1 Crypturellus undulatus | reverse complement strand
CAGTGAAATTCCAGCAAAGCACCAAGAAGTGAGTAAATTCCCCCTGGTTGGGCAGGTTTTTGATGTAATAGCTACAAACCCTGACATAGTGAAACCAAATGATGGGGTCTGCGCCTGCTTTTCTGCTTTATTCCTCTCTTTCCAGGGGCCACAGTCTTTCCCCTGGAAGGTTTTTCCCTGCGTTGCGTTTCGTCACGCGGCCGGACTCACCGTCGCAGTCGAAGAGCGCGAACACCANGAGGCTTTTGCGACAGCCACCATCTTTCCCCTGGAAGGTTTTTGCCTGCGTTGCGTTTCGTCACGCGGCCGGACTCACCGTCGCAGTCGAAGAGCGCGAACACCACGTCGCACACGTGGTCCGAGAGCTCCACCTTGGCCACCGTGCGGGCCACCTGCTGCATGGTCACTGCGGGAGCAAGGGGACAGCGTCAGCGCGACACCGGGAACGGCTCCAGTTAGCTCCGAGCTGAGGTAGAACATTAAAGACACCCACATGGGGCATTTCTCCCCCTGATTTGGGTGGGAAATGGGAAGAAGTCAGGTCAAGACTTCAGCGGACACCACAGGATTTTTCTGTTTTCGCAAGCACCATCTTATAGGAAATCTGGAAACGCTCACTAATGAAAAAACGTTTTTTTTTGCAGTTCTAACTGGCCAGCTTTTCAGAGCTTTTCAAAGCCACCCGTACATGCAGCCCTTCCTCTCCAGCTCTCGGAAATTCCCCTCTCCAGAATAATCCCCTCGGGCACAAATCGGCCCAAAAGAGCCAAAGCAGCCGCAGGACCGAATCCTAGCACCTGCAAATGGCACGAGGACCAGGCTGTTCAGCCTGGGAAAAAGCACATTAACAGCCCGGGATTTAATTAGCTCGTGCTTGCATCCAGCATTCACAAGTTGTAATTAAATTACTAAGGTAGCTTGAGCTTTCCCCTTGTTTTGAGGGGGGGAAAAAAAGAGAAAAATATACATATATATCAATCTCCAGCAATTTGAGTTCCAGGTCCACTTCCCTTCAGCTCTTGCATCCATGGAGGAAAATAAAACCCCCAGATGGAGGGAGTCCCGGCCACTGTCACCAGCAGCCGAATGGATCTTGCAGCCTCCACAGCGCTCTGGAATACGGGAGAACCCTTCCAGCAGAGCCACTTGGAGAGAGGCCGTGGCTCTGTGTGACAAACGGGGACACTTGCTGGTGGCCTCCTACATAGGAGGAGCTGAGGGGGGTGAAAAAAGCTCAGCTGGGAGCGGAAATAGGAAGCAAAGGAGACAAGAAGTGGCCCCTGAGAAGGGCTGTGCTTTGCAGCAGGGGCTCACGCTATGGCAGTGTGACCCACTTGGGCATCCCTCCCTCCCTCGCTGCTAGGGAAGTGATAAGAAAGCTGGAAAACTGGGAACCGAGAGCGTCGGAGCCGGCTCCAAGTCCTCCCGGCACCCACCCGGCTGCCCTCAACGGAGGGGAACAGCTTGGGGCACTGCAAACCTCCTCTCCCATAGCCAGAAACCTACCCCTTGGCAGCCTTGGGGTCTGAAGAGTCTCTACCCACCTCTTCCTGCTCTCTGCAACAGTTTTGCTTTTATAATAGAAACAGAGTCCGGCTGTAAATTACAGGGGTATAATGCAACATTTATAGGTCTCCTGCAGAGGTAGCAGGACGCTTTCATCTTCACGTGGTTTCCACGCAGGCCCAGAGACAGGAGCTCGGGTGCTCTGTGACTGCATCCATACAGAGGCATCAAAGAAGGCATCAAAGCCTTCTGCAGAATTCAGGGAAATCCCATCTCCCTTAATTTTGCAAGCAAGGCTAGACACATATTTGGGCAAAATAATAAGCTGGTGTCTTAGCCCAAGTTATCTGAATGCAATTTCTCAAGTGAAAGGGATTTAAAATGACCATGAGTCTGAAGATGCATCTGTCCCCTGTCCCCCTGCCTAGCTCATGTTCCCCATGAAGCTGCATCTGCTCCTTGCCCTAAAATACCAGGGATTTCTCAGCACTGCCTCCTGGTGCCAGCAGAAAAGCTGTAGATGATGCCAAAAAAAAGTGCGACTCATCCCCCTCGAAAGGGGAAGGAGGGATGAATTCAGCTCCAGCCCTGCTGCCAGCTGCAAGCCCCGGCCAGCTGGCTGGGAAAGGTCCCCAAATACGATTTGTTTAGGATTTAAAAGGACAAGTGCTATTTTGCTTCTGCAAAATCGAAGATGGACTAGCTAGTGATCTATGCAGCATTCTGGGCTTCATTAAGGCACAATTTTATGATCTGTTTAAAACAATAGCCTATATACAGCCTTAATTTAACAGGGAGAATGAGTCAGCCAAGTTGTGGTTTGTTCCCTATCATACATTTTTTTTCCCCCCATTTCATTTTAAACAACATTTTTAAAACTCATAACGAGACAGCTTATGCAATAGGCTAGGAGCAATTTATGGGGTGCATAAGCTACCCTGTTTTTCTCTCTTCGGAAAAGCAGCAATTTTTATATTTGTTGGTTTAAATCAGCAGAGACTTCTCCTTCCTCATTTTCCATAACTGCCAAACGGGTGTTGACGAGACCTTTCCCTGCTGCTTCCAGACCCGGCTCGTTCCTGGAGCAGCCTGAAGCCTCTCCAAGGTTTCCTCCTTCAGCCAAAGGGCTCTCAGATCAAGCTCTGTGGTTCCAGCAAACACTCATTAATTGCCCATAATTAAACAGCAAGCACACTGATTTACCAGCTGTGTGAGGGGCTACATATTCCACAGACGCACAACCCTGCAACTGCTCATTTATTATAGACAGCATGAGACATGTGGAGTCTCTGGGCTGTTACCTGCTCCCCGCACACTGCAGCAGCTTCTCTTTTAACATACACTATCCCTTGCTCTCTTTTTCTTTTTAAATGAAAGGGAAAACCTACCGGGTTCTTTTAAATTGAAGCCTCAAGACGGAATGATCTAAAATGAAGAGTACAGATGATCTCCAAAAACATAAAAATCAAAGCCAAGAAGGGCTCTCGACACATGGAAGAGATGTGACATCTTGGACTCTTTGTAATTCTACTGCCCCCAAACCTATTAATGTCTTAATACTCCCACAACAGCAGCAGTTCAAAGAGGAACTGATTCTGAAAACATCCCATTTCCCAGCTGTCCAAGTAAATCAGCTTTTAAGCAGAGAACAAGAGTTTCCATTAAACTTCAAAAAAAACTTTTAATTAGTGTGCAATGGTTTCTTATATTCCCAGTCTGAGTGTTTGAAAAACTATTCCTTCACAAAGGGATGTGGAGGCAACACAGGCATGTGCTTGTGACAGAGAGACTGAAGCAGTGACTGTGACAGCAGCCTGAGCAGACCCAGGGTTTACGCTTTCATAAATGGCACAAAAGCTTCAGCATATCCAGACCTGAGAACATACCTGCATTTTTTAATCTGTCGGACTGTTAGCAGTGCCCCAAATCTAAACACACCACATAGAAATCATCCCCCTGCACTTTGTGGCTCTGTCTGTCTCAAGTTTTATTACCTTTATCGAGCGAAGCTCCAGCCATGTGGTAAAAGCTCAGGGCCGTGTCCACGTCGTTGATGTTCTTCAGAAACGTGAAGAAGTTCTCCACCTCCTCAAATGTGAGCCCCTGTATAATGGAGAAGAGAATTTATCTTAGAGCTAAGGAAAGAGGGGAGCATGGCAGGGCTCAGATCACCAATGAAAAGGCAGTCTGAACAGAGGAGAAGGCATCCAGCTGCTACTGTCAAATATAAATTTATTTATATATAAATTTATAAATTTATCTGCTGTAACCCTGCTCCAAACATTCCCAACAAATTCATCCTTCTCATCAAACCTGGGAAGAAGTGATCCATCACTCTGAAATAAAAGGCACTTTTTATCATCTTACAGAGACACAGCACACCTAGAGTTTTTAAGCAAGGGAATTACAGATGATTTATCATCTTCCATGGAACTACTACCAAGAACTGCAAGACGATCTCTGTTTTGGTTCAACATACCTAGCAATAACCAAGATGCATCCAAAAAGGCACTAACATTGGGTGTGATGTTCCTGAGGCATTTAGTAAGCTCCGATTTAGGAATGTTTCCCTGAAATTATCCCCTGCCTTGCCTGAAACTGTCAAAATGATGAATTTCAGCCTAACTTGGTGTCATTTACCTGTTAAAAAAAAGGTGAAACTGCCTACAAACCTTACAAAAGCAAGGAGTGACNTTTACCTGTTTAAAAAAAAAAAAAAAAGGTGAAACTGCCTGCAAACCTTACAAAAGCAAGGAGTGATTTTTCCTTTTTGCATTTTATTTATTTACCTTGCTTATTCCAATTCTTTCAGTTTTGACAGTGGTCAGGCTGTCCAACAACACTTAATAAACTAGCTTTAAATAAAGAGGAAGAAAGATGCATCTGCCAAAGCACTGCTTCAGGCTCCAAAAAGAGCAGCTTTGCTGGGAAACAGCAAATATCAAAGCAAGGTGGAGGTGCCAAACACAGGCTTTCATGCAGATAAATGCACACAATCTCTAGAGGCAAAAATGCCACCAATATTATTGAAACTAAGATATTGTTAATGAATCCTACAAGTCTAGCATAAGCATTGACTCCAATCATAAAAAAATCAGAGTGAAATAACCTCAAAACTGCACCAGCAAATGGATAGACATGAAGGATTTGCTTCATCAGTCAAAAGGCAGGATATGGGAGTTTATCTCTTCCCCATTGATGTGTCTGTCAACACCACTAGACTCTTCATAAGTCACTCGCACCACGGTTACACGACCAGCTGGGATCTTTGTGATAAAATATGGGCATGGGTTAACTAGGAAACACAGGAAAATGCATTTCTGGAGAGGATGAGGAGAGCAATTGAGAGATCAGGATGGCCGTTTCTGGGAGACATTTGTGGTAGGTGGTTTGGAATAATATTTGCTGGATAGAGCAGCAGTTTGGAGGAATCGGGTGCAGCTCAGAGCTCTCTGATGCCAGGGATGGCAGAGAAAAGCAGCACAGAACTGCCCTTTGGTGATGTTTAAACACAAAGCAACTGTGCTGGGAGAGATCAAAACTGCTTTGAAGTCACTTAGTCCATCCCTGGAGACATTGCAAAACATTGTAGCGGGCACGAGCAACATCTGGGCCTGAAGTGGTATGAGAGAGGCTAAAAAGGACTAGAATGGGGCCAATTCTTGTGTTTCGTAAGATACTTGGCATCGAAAACAGTTAAGAAATAAATGACAGTTCTGGTGTCATTAAGAAGTGGCTCTAAGGCAGTCAGATCCATCCGTCACGCAGGTAGAGACCTTCATTCCACTCTCATTTTGGTTAACAGCTTGTTAATAAGTAGTTAAAGGACAATCCATCTCTACAGAAGCAGACACGGAATTCTAACACTGCAGCAATTTTGCACCCAATCTTATTAAGAAGAAAGTCCTTCCAGCATGGATGGTTTTTTCCAAGGTCTCTTGCTAGATGAGGGATCTGCAGCCTTATTCCTTTCTCAAATCCGAGTAATGGAATTTTTAATACAGCTTCCTAACAACAACAAGCTGCCCAGTCACGGCAGCTAATTAACCCAAGGTCACGCTAGCAACTAGGTGCTCAGCTTTCACGTTTACCCTGGCTCCAGAGCAGGGTGCTGCTCGAACACCAGGTTTCCATCTCTGGCTTGGGTTTTAACAAGGGCAAAGCCTAATGTGGACACTAACGGCTGCACTGCTCTTGCTCCACGGATTCATGCTTTGCACCGCCAGCAAAGTGGCCCCTTCGTGCCCTGTCTAAAAAGGTGCAGGTTTTTTTTATTAGGAGGCAAAGAAGACTCAGAGCAAAGGGGTTTCCCCAGTTCTGGTGCATTTCCCAGGGGGAAGCTGTCCCGAGTTTTACGCATCCCGCCGCGCCCCGTTGATTCATGCTTTGCACCGCCAGCAAAGCAGCCCGTCTGTGCCCTGTCTAAAAAGGTGCAGGTTTTTTTTATTAGGAGGCAAAGAAGACTCAGAGCAAAGGGGTTTCCCCAGTTCTGGTGCATTTCCCAGGGGGGAGCTGTCCCGAGTTTTACGCATCCCGGCACGCCCCGTTGGCCACGGCTGACCTCTCCGTCCTGGAAGTGCTTCCTGAGCTGCTTGAGCATGACGGTGAGCTTCTTGGACTGCACGCCGCTGTAGGCCAGCAGCATGCTGCCGAACTGGCGCTCCGTGATGCGCCCCTCCACCGGCTCGTGCCGCTCGAACTGCGGGGCAAAAACAGCGCGTGAGGCTGGTGCGGCCGCCGGACACGCCACGCCGGACCCCCCGCCTCCCAAGCGCAGAGGTTCTGCCCTGCTGCAAGAAAAAACAAACACGAGGCAAACCTGGTTTTGAAGAACATAGAAATCACCGCTGTGAATCTCTCTAAAGCATCAAGCAGTCCCAAGAGGCTGTTTCTAATCCAGCCCCATTCCCTCTCCCAGTGGGTCTCAAAACTGGCTCTGATCTTTTTATTTCTGCAGGTGGCCATTATACTATCAAAATACTACATAAGCACTAATCGCACAAAATAATGGAAAATAAAAAAGGGGAGTTAGTGTTCCTTATTTTGTGTATATAAAATAAATAAAATTGATAATATAATCATTAATGAACGGAGAAAAAGCCAGCAACAATGGCAAACGGTGAGGAAAATTCAAACGTGGCTTCAATTAGTGTCAATTAATTCGGAACAGGGTGAGTGGGGGACATCACTTAAAGATGATGCACAAGGTGATGGGATGCAAAATATATTGCCCAGAGACAGAAATGCGGCCGCTCAGGCACCTCCCAGCCACGGCCACTTGGTGCCAGCAGCACCCGCGTGTCACCATGAGTGCTAGGAACAGCAACATCCCTCCCATGAGTGGGATGTGAACCAGTTAACCCAAAATACCAGGCATCCTCCTGACATACACAAAAAACACCTATGTGTTTCTTTATAACATAAGATGAAATGTAGACAAACTGCTGGATTAAGTTGCCTGTCCGAGCATCAACTTGATCATTCCAATGTCAGGTTGTACAGACAAGGGTGACAAGAACTTCCTAAGAAGCTGAGGAGCAAAAAGACATCCCTGAATCTCACATCAGGCTGCCATTTACTCAAGATTTAATGTGGCTGAACATGTTACCTTGGCTGCAATGCTCTGAAAGAAAAATTCAGCATTTAATCAGCAGGTTAACTCTCCCTCCCTCCTTCAGGGCAAGTCAGGCTTTGCTTTGCCTCTACTCAAGGGANTTTACTCAAGATTTAATGTGGCTGAACATGTTACCTTGGCTGCAATGCTCTGAAAGAAAAATTCAGGATTTAATCAGCAGGTTAACTCACTCTCCCTCCCTCCTTCAGGGAAAGTCAGGCTTTGCTTTGCCTCTCCTCAAGGGAGGGCTTCCCCTTCCAGCCAACTCTTCAGTTTGTCATAGCCAGTGGCATTAAAAAGACCCAGACAGGATTTCTTGTCAAGTTGCACATGGAGAGTAAAAGAATCCCCCCTGCCCTCCTTGCTAAAATGCAGAAGCCTCCTCTGAGAAAAAGAAAAGGTTTTTGGAGAAAAATGTAGTGCTTGCTGTGGGCACTACAGCGAGGGCAAGGGAGTGAGATGAAGAGACCGGGAAGGAGAGGAATGGGGAAATACTTAAAAAAAAGTGTTTCTATAGTCATTCACTTCACTGCCTTGAGGAGAGGGGGAGAAGGACCCCCTGACGAGGTGTTTGAGCCCTTCATCTCATGCAGTGTGGGAAGGCAAAGGAAAAATCTCTTTTCTCACAGCTCAAAGCACCAAGTTCAATAGGAAGTTGACCTCCAGAAATATGAGTTATAGGCCCTTGCTTACAACGCTTCATCCAGCTGACGCTGCCAGCCTTCATTTGTCAGGCCAGCCACAATAATTAATGTACGTGGCTCTTCTTGCACCTAAATCACTGCATCAGACACAGGGATGGGACTCACTAGTGCAGACTTGGCTGCCTGTGTTAAGAACTCCTGCAAATCTGTAGTAGTGCACGAGGTCTGCTATAAAAAACACAAGACAGAACCCCCAAAACCTTGCATAAGGCAATTGCAATGTGCTAATCTTCAATATTTGGTGCAGGACTCTGCAGAATTTAACCCCCAGCTCTGGGGACTCGCAGCACAAGGCACTTCTTATGCAGCCCAGGTACTACCCAAAAGCTCAGGAGGTACCAGAAGAGCCTTTTGAAACAAAAGAAAATCATTTAAGGCAGGGGGTCCAAAAATATTTGGGAATTCTTAACAAGATCCATGCAAATGGATGGCACTGGCCGTCACTTCTCCTTTGCTCTAGCACTTGCTAGGGAGAGACGACTAGCAGGAGCCTCCTTGATCCTAGGAGAAGGAAAATGGGCACAGACACTTAGGCTTAAGGATAAGGACACAGAATTTGGGACCAGAAGACAGGGGGTAGGGCTGGATTAGTCCTTGCTGCAGCAATTCAGCTGAGAACAAGTGTCCTCCTCAGCGAGCAACTCTCAGGGAAATGATGTGCTCTAGAAAACTCCCTTCCAGCATTCTGAGGAAAAAAAAAAAAGCAAAGAAAAAGTAATTTCCTAAGGTTTTATGCCACAGGCATTACCCACGGCTGGCAACAGACCAAGGAGTAGACTGCACAAAAACAAGAGCAAGCAGTGAGATGAAATCCCTGCGATTAGCAGACTTTTGGTTGCCTTTCAGAGAGCAAAGCAGTGACACAGGCATGAAGAGCAATGGTTTAGCTTATGTCCTTCCTATATAGACTTATGGAGTCGTACAAAATCCGAGGCTGGAACTTCTCCTGCTCCACTAAGGACACAGAAATATCTAGGACAAACACTTATGAGCAGAAATAAGATAAATTACGATGTCAAGTTCCATCCAGCCTTTTACCTCACAGAACAGTACCGCCCAAAAGGCATCATTCAAGCTAAGCACTGTGTGTCCTAATAGAAGCCACAACAATTCCCTAGCACAGGCCCCAGTTTCCTCTGACATGGATGAAAAAAGAGGTTTCAGTTGGTTCTCATGTCTCTCCTGCAGGAACCAGAACCGCCTTCCATGCAATTGCTGACCTGGAAGACTATTAAACAGCAGGAAAGGAGAGATATGGGAGAGAAAATGGGAATAGCCAAACCACAAAAAAGTCCTAACAAACCATTAAAAGCTTCTGTTTTCCCTCTGGCTGCTGTTACTTTCCTCATTTTTCCCCTCTGCTACTTAGCCGATTGCAGAGTTTTCATGAAGTGATGGAAAATGGGCTTTCATCCCCAAACCAAGCTGCAGGGAAGCAGCGATGGGGATGTCAGCATCTCATCCACAAGGAAGATGCAATCGCGCAGGGTTCCATTCAATCCAACTGATCCAAGGAAGCTGCAGTTCAGTCCTAGGGGGAAGTCTGGATGAATTTTTCTTAAGTAAAAAAAATAAATGCACTGAAACCACTAAGGGGAAATTGGGTTCAGCAAAGCACTGTTCACCTCCACGGCAGCCAAAGAATCCAGTTCTACACACAGGGCCTGTCTGGATTCCTGATCCCCAAGGAAAGGAGCGTTAAAGACATTTTTAAGCAGTTTTCTTTGCAAGAAAAATCAGAGCGTGCTGGTCTGAGGACAGTGGCACTGACCCCGTCACAGGCTGCATCTCCCTTGCCAAGATTGAACTGTGAAATGTGACAGTTTCCCCTAAGCCTGTTCTCAAGTTAAGACATTGGGAAGAAAAATAAATAAAAAGCTTTCAAATGAACTGGATACTCATCTAAGACATGAAAAGATCAGCAGGTGACAGGATGCTGGACAAGCTGATCTGAACTGGCAGATCCATCATCACCTTCTCCTAGAGAAGGAAATACCAGAAACCCGCTGCACATTTGTGTGAAAAGCTGCTTAACCATGAAGAAAACCATCAAATGTGAAGCACGGGAGAAGGTGGGAGATAGAGTCAAAGGAGATAAAAGCAGAGGAAGGGAGAGGCCGAGTTATGTAATGCGAGGGAAAGCGAGGGAAAGGGTGCAAAAACCACAAGTTTTTAACATTCATTAACTTACAAGTAAACATCTTGTACTGTCCTCAGCTAATCTGTCAGCAACAGCTAGAAAGGCAGCTAAAATACACTACGAAGAACCACAGTTGACTTCAGATGATTAAGAACTGAATTAGTTGCCACAGAAGGCAAGGGGAGAAGAGGTACCACGACACTAAATAACCCTATCACTTTATTATCAACCTTCATCATTTCATTGAGTCTCAATTTGTAGTAACAGCGATGAATTGAGATGCTCGTGGCTATGAAGAGCATCTTCCTCCAGCAGCCTATTCCCCGTGCAAACACAGTCATGCCGCTGACTCGAGCAAACAGCTAGATGAAACCAGCTAACCAGAAAAATAAATGTCTTAATAAAAATGTTAGTCCTTAAGTTCATGTCAAATTGCCTAAAATGACCATATGTACATTCCCACCTTGGAGCAAAGCACTAGCAAACTTCTACTCCTGTCTTAACGGGGTGTGAGGAGTCCTTTGTGTGCATAAAATCCTCATTTCTGACATAAATAACCCAGCTTTGATCAAGCCCAGTCCACTGTGCAAGCTTTCTATCAAGGATGCTCTTTTAAACTGAATCAATTCCACCTGGGAGAGATCAGGATTGCTATTTTTGGACTCACTTTAATCAAAAGAATTTTGAAGCTCAATATTTAAACCTCGAATGTGCAACTAAGAGGAGGAGAGTGGGAGCTCTGTTAACTCAGGGCAGTGCAAAGAAAACAGGAGATGCTCAGTTCAGTGGAAAGGCAGAGGATACAGAAGCAATGCACAAAATTTCACAGTATATTAACTGAAGGATATGGAAGGGAGGGCACAGAGAGACCGCGCGTTTGGCAGGATTTCAAAGGTGGCTTGAACACTGTTGTAGCAGAAACGTTTCGAAAAACAAGCAAAAAGGGAGAAAAGAATTAAGAATTTTGCAAGTTCCTCCAGGCCACTCACTAGAACAGGGATAAACTTTAAGGTAAGGTAGGAGCAGACAACTAACCGCTTTGGTCTTTCTCGGAAGGATCTTGTGTTCACCTCTACAAGCAAAGTCAAGGCAGAGTGAAGCCCACAGGTGGGACAACAGGCTCCAACCCTCCCGTGCTCGCCTTGCTCTTCCTCCAGAACCCAGCTTGGAGGCCACGTGCTGCAGAAACACAGCAGGTCTCCACCACCACGGTCCGCCTTGGGCTACCCTGTTCCCCGTAGGCAAGAAGCCAAACCTCGAGCTTGAGGATGTCGTGCTGAAGCTTGCGCTGGAAGTCCAGGAAGTGGGAGATGGTGAGCTTGCCCTTGAGGTCGGCGCCGAAGAAGTACGTGGTGAGCGCCGAGTTGAAGCCGCTTTTGAGCGTGTTGCCGGTGGTGGAGCGGTCCCTGTGGCGCATGCCCATGCTCGTCTGGGAGCGAATGATGCTCTGCACCTGGAAGAGAGAGGGAGGACAGGGGGTTAACAACAAAAAAAACCCCAGCAGGGCTCACATTGACTAAGTATAGGACATTGGAACCTTGTTATTCGCAGGATCTGGCAAGTTAAGTCTGGCTTGACAAGACCCTGTGGTATGAGCAGCCCCAAAGGGCATGTTGTGGAGGAGAGTGCAGCATTTCACTGCTCACAGCCCCTAAAACACCATCCCCAAGCTGGATACTCCTCCACTACAAGGGAAAAGGCAGGGAGAAGGATGCAAAACAAGAACAGAGATGATTCTTTTGGAGAAGACCTTAAAATAAGCACCATAATGTGAGGAAGGATTTTGCCCCTTGGGCCGTAGCAGCCCTGTAAATAGCAGCTCCTCATTTTGTTTTGCACTCCACTTTAACCCCAGTTCTGCATACGTATTTTTGGAGGAAAATATTTATAAACTCTGTGTGAAGCAATGCAGCGTGTGGCTGGCTTGAAAAGCTGCTTCTCCTTCTGCAGAGCTGACTGTTCTCCACACTGCAGACCGCTCAATAGCCTAATTTCTCCTGTGTTATTACATATGGTACCTTACACCTCAGTCAAGCCTGAGCCTCCCCGTTTCCCTTGCCATAAATAAAAAGTAAAGGGCAGTTTGGAAATGTGTCCGTGTGGCACTAGAGGTAAAATGATTTGGCTGGTCCCTAGTTGGAGGAATTTTTCTGAAACAAAAGAAAAATGCAGACGACTGCTGCAGAAAGTCCTGTCCAGTCCCACCAGGGCCTCCTGTCTCATCCATCACACAGTGATTCTGCAGAGATGCTGCGCGGTCTTTCTCACAGAACCCAAATTGAGTCTCGATGATTTGTTTCATCTTTTGTACTGGCCAAGAAAGAAAAAGGATCAATAAACACAGTTAAACGAACGGTCTGAGGAAAAAGCACAGGTAAAGCTGCAAGTTAATTAAAATGTTGGATGAAAAATAGTTAACAGTAGAGTAGTAAGCGAAAAAATCATGGGTAATGCAACGGAGGATGAAAAGTTAAAGCCGATGCTGATGATGACAAACTATTAGAGCTGTACATGGATTATATGCATCAACCAGAAAAATGCTAGAGGCTCTTCAGTGAGACACAGGAAAAAAAAATGGTATTTTTCTCATCAAGAGTTAAGCCTCTGATTTACCCATTAGTTGAATTACTGCCATTTCCTTTTTGATGATGATGAATAAAGCTTCCCCCCACCTTAGTGGGACAAGAGAACCAAGTTTTGTTGAGGTTCTGCACTAATGCCACCTTTCAAGTTCCCCTGGAGCAGCCAGCTCAAGCTGTCCCTGCCAGATAAGATGTTTATGGGACAGATCTCCAAAGGCTGCCACTCTTCATGCTCTTACTGGGCATTAGCCATAAAGCAGTGCAACAAGTATTTATTATATAAGTGACAGTGAATTGTGTTTATACACACAAAATATACGCACCTCCCACTCAAACTATACGTTTGCTTTATTTCTGTTTGCAAAGTGCCTCCAATCAGTTCTGCTGGTATCTGCAGAGAGCAGATGGTGGCAATTCACTTCCACCATTCACCTGAGGCAAGATGCTCATGTTCTCAAACAGCAATTCTTACTTCAGCGATGATTTCTTCCCCCTATCCAAGGCAGATCCTTTATTCTCTGACTGGAAAGCTCAAGCTCTTTTTGTTTTCCCCCTCTGCTTCCTTGATTACTCTTCACCAAAATATACTGGTGCTAAACAGCAACTTTATTCTTTTTATATTCAGTGACACATATAACAAGCTTAACAAAACCATGCTCGTCTTCCTAAGGGTTTGTGCAACTTCTTATGCACGTATTTACTTCCCTGTGCCTAGCAGACAGTTTGAGCCTGGTAATTCAAGTTTGCATCTTCTTTCATCTGCAGAGCAGTTTCAAAATGTTTCTCCTCAGGAACACTCTGTTTTACTTGATCTACATAATGCAAAAGCTAAACGTGGCATCTGCATTAATATCTTGGCTTCGCTGTGCTTTTAGTAGACTATCAAGCATTTTCTACTTGGCTTAAACTCATTTATCTACACAACTCATTCGCCTTGCAGTATCTTAGTGGCTACTATAAAACATTTCTTGATTTATTACATGTTATGGCAGTGGCAGAGCTTTATATTTACATACTACTCAAACAGGAGGAGGAATGAGATCCTTTACTCTGGGACAGAGGAAAGCCAATTTTTCAAGAGCTAAATCAGCAGTTCCTCCTATTTGCAAAGGATGTAAATTCAATCAGCCTACAAGGAAGGAGCTATAAGCAGATTATCGAGGGCTGCTTTGTGCTCAGGTATCGGGAGACAGCTCTTCCTGGGGCATAAAAACCACACGCGCCCGTTATTTGTCTGAGCAGCCTTGATCACAGCTTGATGCTCTATTTAGTTATGCTTTTGGATGTGCTTTGCTTCAATTGTGCTGTTTTGGGACTAAGTGAATTCCATTTGTAAAGCAGCTAAGTAAATTACAGACAAAAGAAATACCGTTTCACATCAGCAGAAGTAAGAGATGAACAGCAAGTACCTGGCACTTCTCTTTGCTCTCCTTTCTCATGCCTTGCTCAACCCTCTTCCTTCCCAACCCTCCTTTGCCACTGTCACAGATCTTAACTTGAAGGAGGAAGCCATTCGGCTCAAATACACAGGCTAAGAGATGTAAATATGCTCTCAAATATGTGCTTTTGCACTACATGGAGACAAATGGACACATTCTGTTATACTCCAATGATCAGCAAAAATAACAAGCACAGGAAAAGCTGCAGAAGAGGGCAAGGTCAAAATCTCTGATACAAGTACAGAGAAATGTTTTCCTTATGCGCTTTGGAGGTGACACCTTGCAAATACACCTCTGTGACAAAGTCACAGAGTTTATACTTACAATTCTCCTGGTCAAATGAGAGATTGCACTATGAAATATCCTTTTTTGGGTGTTTTAAAAGAAAAGTAGCCACTGAGTAAAGTAAAATGGAAAAGAGACCAGCAGGAACCTCACACTTCAGTGAGGGTAACATTACACGAGTGCCACAGTTATGATCAAGATCTTGCAGTTTTAACAGGTCAACCTGTTAAATTCGACTTGCCTGCTCAAACTCTTCCATGTCCACTTCACCATCTCCGTTCAGATCAAACATCTTGAAGGCGATTTCAAAATTCCTCTGAGGAGCTGCATCCAGAAAAAAAGAAAAAAAACATTTATATATATATCTCACAGAAGAACAACGACCAGTAGAAATAAAACAAAACAAAAATACATTAGCTCAACAGATAACGCACAAGTTAGAAGGCAAGTCCAAAAGTACTACCCAAAAGCAATTTTCAATAATTTTTGTGATTTTTAATAAAAAATGCTGTTGTTTTTCTATTTTGCCTAAGCCCTACCCCCTGTTCCATTGAATCGGTATTTTCCTTTTCCTTGGAAGTGCAGCTGTCTCCCGCTACCAACTGCACAGTTCTTCTCTTAGCAAGTGTCTAGATGAGGAACTTGGGAAGGAGAAAACACAAGTGGAATAACTTGAGTTCAATTAGCAGATTTAAAAGCCACCAATTCCAGGAAAACAACAGCTCTTCCCCATGCGGCCCACGTTTCCATTCCGTACTCTGCTATCAACGCTTAGAGCTAGAACACCCTGCCAAAACACCTTAATTTTTCCAAATTAAGCTAATACAACAGATATTTTTCTTGCTCTGCTGCTTTCCAGCACGAGCCAGCTACACACGACTTGTTTATTGGGATTTCCAGGGAATCCTCTAGGCTATAATTACCACTCAGATCATTATCTTAAATGACCATTTAAAACTCAGAGTTTTTTTTTTCTTTGACCTAAAGACAGCAATTCTTTCCTAAACTCTCAGAGCAACACAGGGCTCTCCCTGGTGAGGTTTACCCCTCTTTAACCTCATCTTGTTCAATCAACTTTTAGTATTTCTTGCAGACAGGCAAGAAATAATCAGACTTTCTGCACCCTCCATTCTGAAAAAAGGGAGGACTCGAGATGAAACTTAACTCAAAAGACTTGGATCATCCAAAAAAGCTGGTAAATTATCTCCAGTTGCTCTTTTAATGGGATTTTTGTCATTTGTTGAATTGCAATAAAAAATCGTGCAGTTCATGCTCATCACCTGCTCAGCCACATTTGGGCTGTGGAGGGGAAGAGCCTANAAACTTAACTCAAAAGACTTGGATCATCCAAAAAAGCTGGTAAATTATCTCCAGTTGCTCTTTTAACGGGATTTTTGTCATTTGTTAAATTGCAATAAAAAAAACGTGCAGTTCATGCTCATCACCTGCTGAGCCACATTTGGGCTGTGGAGGGCAAGAGCCTAAGAGGAACTGCTCAAAGAGAAAGAAATTAATGTGGAATTAACCCAACGGGATGTTGCACGTTAGTTCCAGGTTCAATTTAAGACCGGGACACTTTTACACTGTCTTTCCCCCTTGCTGTAATAAACCTCAGCATTTTATTGCTAAAAGATGCATGTGCCACCTTAATGAGGTCCCTTTCTGAATAACTCCGTGTCTTGCCCAGTTGCATAATGACATTAAACGTGGCTGCAGGAACGACCCAGGCCTGCAGGTATAATCCCCAGATTTCCACTTTCCTCACGTAATGCATCATTTATTTGGGTTTTAAATTCCAGGCATTGGAGCCTGGGGTGGATTAGAGGAGGTAACTCTGCCCATCACCACCAGCATGTCTTGAGTTATCTTCCTTTGGGTGAAAATAGCCCAATTCTGCAGCAGGCACCTACACTTTTACATTCTAATTTACAGCTGGACATAAAAGCCTCCCTTTTTCACAACCATCCATCACTTCCAGGGATGTTTCCCTATTTCCTTGAAGAGCAGCAACATTAAACACCTGCCGGCTCCCCTCCTAGCCCTGAAATAACACCAGTTATTTTATTTACTTAAATAGCAAGTATTATATGCAAGTCGGGGAGCAATTTCTCTTTATTAACCCCCAACTCCAGCGCTGCCTTGGAGGAGCTCAGTTCCCCTACGAGGGATCAAGGCACTATAGAAAATTGTAATGCAGTTAGAAAAGGGTAGGAAAACAGCAATTTACACATCTTATTTTTCTCCTCACTCGTCACTTCAGACATGAAGAGCAATCACAGGAACCAGCTGCCACCAAGGGCTCCTCAAGGGACATTGTTTATGATACCTGTCCTGTATCCTGGATGTTTTTCTTGCATCATTGGCTCAAATACGAGCAAAACTTCAAGAAACAGCCCTAAAATCTCATGAAATGCTGTTCTTCAGCAGACCAACCTGCAGCAGAGAGGCAGGCGACAAGCAGCGGCACCGACCGCATCCAAACCCCACTCGAACCATCAGGCCAAAGCCCCACGGAGCCTCTGAGCAATTAGACGGGTTGATTAAGCATCTTTGAGCCAATTATGCCGTTTTTAACTATTCTGAATTATTCAGTGGGCCAATTTGTGGCACTCAATTGCTCTTTACTGCCATTTACTACCCCAAAAACAACGTATTCTGGAAAGCAGTAAATGCTCGCTGATGAGAAATGTCCCATTTTATCATTTTTCAGCTCATTTGATAGTTTCTTCCCATCTTCCAACACACCTAAAGGAAGGGTTCTCGGCACAGCTTTCCTTCCAACTCCAGTTCACGGTTACAATCCCCAAACCAGTATCTACAGAGCATCGGTCTCAGTGGGATATACTGGGTATTAGGAAAACTATTTTGAGTGGACATTTGCACTTAGCTCTAAGGCTTGAGAGGACCAAACTCAAAGTGGATCCAAGCCATTCACGTTCAATCTGTATAAATAATTAACGCATTAACACTGAAAACAAAATAACCAGAAGAAAAACTAGGGTGAATATAGCGAAATAGGTTAGGCTAAATGAATGAAGCACATGGGAAAATAGCAATAAATTCCCCTTGGTCCTTTTATTCTATCAGGGGAGAAACTAGATATGAGCAGACAGCAGGGCCACAGTCAAACTTGTTGGAGCAATGGGTAAAAATAAAACAAATCTTTACTTTTGGACCAGTTATAATCCAAATAACGTGACTAAAGTAGAGAGAAAGTCTCATCCAGAGCGTGCTAGGAAAATGGATGTTCAAGCCACGTAGCTCTAACAGCATTTTTCCTTTCTGTAGGCCACAGCATTAAGGAAAGCTCTTTTCCTCCAGACAAGAAGATTATTACCATTTTTCCCCACCTTAAATGACAGGAATCAGCACGGTTGTTCTCTCCCTGACTTAACACTGTGGTATCTTGGCCAGGAAATCCTTATCCTGGCCAAGTTGGAACCAGGACAGCAGCAGCATCGCGTTCGTTAGAGATGACTGCGCTGGTCGCAGGGGAAAAAAAACATATGGGATCTCCCAAAGATGCAGCATTTTTGAGGACGAAGTAACAACCTCCTAGGGAAGCTGCTGGGCACGGGAGCTGGACGTGTCCAAGTCGCAGCTCCACNAATAAAGGATCTCCCAAAGATGCAGCATTTTTGAGGACGAAGTAACAACCTCCTAGGGAAGCTGCTAGGCACAGGAGCTGGACGTGTCCAAGCCCCAGCTCCAGCTCCACTAGCGATGGGAAAACTCCCTAATATTCCAGCTGTTTTCCTTGGGAATTACGCCACTACTTCACAAAAGGAACCCAAGCCCACCTACTCCCTATTTTTTAATATAAATGTTAATCAACTCCAAAATAAAATAACTTGCAGCTAGAGCAATCGAGTCTGCAGCACAGATATTCAGTCACAGTATCGATCCAGCAGGTAAATTATTTTTAAATCACTAAGAGGTCATTTCTTATCACATGGAAGAATCATAATTACCTCTGAATAATCCATCTTCTAAAATCTAAGCCTACAAACCCTTTACTACACAACAAAACTTACACTGTAAGTACTATATAAACCGAAGAGTTAGGTCTCCTTGATTTCTCTACATTTTACTTTTAAAATTTCAAATTTGGATTAAAAAACACAAATATTACCCTGGCTTTTTCTGAGTGGAAAGTAGGTATTTCATACGTGATAGAAGTAGAACCTGTTCCTTTAACTAGCACATTCACTAGTTACTACATGTCCTGCAAATGACAGATTCCCTCTTTAAATGCTACTCCAAGGAGCATTCCCCTCTTTAAATGCTACTCCAAGTTCTCCATCCTCATGGAAACCTCTCGAAGACGCTACGAGTGATCTGGTACTACGCTAAAGTCCAAGTTTATTAGAAGAACACATGCAGAAGTAACTGTGCAGTAACTGTTTAGTAGATATTATAACTCCAAGGTGCAAAATTTTGGCCAGGATTGGGTTTTATATTGGTTTCCTGCGTAACTTTTTGCTGCAATGTCAGAATAATGGTAAAACTGAAATGATAAACACGGTCCGTGACTAAAAGAGGACAATAAAGAATATTCATAGCAAGTTGAGGCAGCCTCATTTCATTTTCTTACAGAAACGAGCTGCGTGGTATTCAGTGCCACTCTGCAGGATGGCAAGAGCAGCAGGATGCTCCGTCTCACATGGCGCGGGGCAGGAGGTGCCCAAAATGCCACTGGAAAAGCAGATCCGTTATAGGCACGAGGGTTCCTGGGGGAGATTTCCCACCTCGGCACCAGGAATTCAGGTGCCAACACGGACAATGCAAAAAATAGGGGTGCTTGGGGTGCACAGATGCTCTGCGGGAGTAGAAGGAGCTGCAGGAGCTGTGGCAGGGCTGGCAGGAGAGTAATTCCTTTGGCTGGAGCCAGTGATATTTAACCCTCCTTCCTGGAGGGATAAATTCAGACACAGCGACAGTCCAATTATGGCAACAACCCCGAGTTAGAGTCTTTTAATGCCCCTTTCAGGAGCTGTTACTCAAGTAGGCATTAGCACGCCTGGAAAAGAGGCATTTGCTCCAATATTGCAGCTGCTGCTGATTGAAATGCTCTCTCCTTCCTCCAATACTCACAGGTGCAAAAGACTCTGCAGTTCAGGAAGCAACATCTTCATTCTCCATTTTTTCTTTCCTTTGGCATTTCCAAGATCTAGCTCTATTTGCTCCCCCCACATTTTGCTCACCTTTCTACTTCCACCCCACGAATTTTGCCCTGGCAAACATCTCCACTTGGGCGAGCAGTTGAAGCAACACACACCACGCAGCCTCCTCAAGGTCGTTCAGCTGCTGTTGTCTTTAATATAAAGCTGACTGTGAAGCAGCTAAATGCTATTTTATTAGATTTCCTTTAAAAACACTTGCTGGTCACTCCACCTTCCTGAAGAGCACGGTGATACGAAGCTCCACGTGCGCTTGATGAACACTTTGATTTCTCCTCATTTTCAGAGGTGATCACCTTTAATCAGCTTGGAGCTCAATAAACGAGAGGACAACAGGCCTGGGCTCACGCTGCCAACGCAGAGCAGCCTCTTCTCCTTCCCTCCTTCACTCCTATTATCATGTTTTATTGCTCAATACGTGATCTTCCTTTCCTAATATGTAGCGGTTTCGGCTCTTTGATGTAATCTACTGTTCTCTCTTGTGCAGCCACACTCTTAACGGCCACGTTATCTGCACAGCGCCACGAGAGAAAGGATATTGAACTGCCAGGTTTAAGATCTACTTTCTCCCTTTGACTTGATCGAATTCCTGGAGCAGATGCAAGTGCTACTGCTCTCCTGCAGAGCAGCATATGCTAGGAAGGAGAAGAAACACAGCAGCATTACAGTGATTTTCCTACCTTGCCACAAGGCCAGATTATTTGGGAAGTTTCATTAAAAGGCAGCAAATGCTTTAAAAATAAAAACCTAAAACTCTTGCTCTGGGGAATTGCTGGTTGACAGTAGCTCTAGACACATTTGTCCACCCTCTTTAATCATTTAGAAAAGAACAAACTCCAAAAACATACCTGCAAGTCAGCTTAAACTCGAAGCTCTATTTTTTGGGAAAGGTTTTACCTTGCCTGCCCTTCAAAACCCAAACTACTCGCTCTGCCTCCTCACGTTAGTTTGATTCCTTCAAGTCTGTAAACACGTTTAAAAGCCCAAGAGGAAAGGAGAAAAACCCTTCACTCCTGCTGAACGATCCAAATAAGATGGGCTGCTTCTATGTGACAAGGCAGTCGGGCTTGCTTTATGAACAAAGCAAAGAAATTAAATGAAAGCGAGAAGAATTTGCTTTGCTGATGATTATTTCTGCATTTTGCTCCCTGGCTTCTTGGGGAGCAGGTTAAGAGCAGCAGGGTTAATGCCAAGGATGTGCCCGCTGGCTCTGCCACGTGTGGGAATGCGATCCGAGCAGCATGCGAGCCTGCCCTCTGCCAGAGGCTCGCGCTAAGAGTCCTTGCTAGAGAGCCGCAAACTCCTTAGGCCTTTTAGTCTAGGGTTGTGTGGAAATTAAGGCAAGAATGGCCAAAAAAAGGTTGCTCTGAGACTCTGCAAAGAAAACAGAAGATAAAAATCCTAAAACAAAGTCCTTGGCTCAAAAATAAGAGTTATTTAGCTGTGTTTTTCCTACATGACACTGAGTTCACATTACACGACCTGGAGGTCTTCTCTCCCCTAGGTCCGTTCGGTCACAAGCAAGACCTTGGTTGGATGTCGCTTCTCGTGAGCAACACATCTTTCCGAGTGACAAGTGTTGGATAGACCAAGAGCTGTCATTTTCGGTCGTTTCCATTCCAGAATGGAACCCGGGGAAAAGAAATAAAACATCTGCTGCTGTTTTGAAAGATCAATAACTTACCCAACTGCTGCGCTCAGACAAAACAGATGCTCCTGTCTAGTTAGCTGCCTGCAAAGCAACCAGCTCTTTTTCTTTAAATCCGTTCATTGCGGAACAGACACGCACAAGATTAGAGCGTTTCTTTACGCTCCTCTCCCTTGCAAGTCCAAAAATAAGTTGTCTCAGTTCAGTTCTAAAGCGGCACGTTGCTTTTATCCAGAGGGGCTGACAAATAACTGGAATTGCTGTTGACTTTCGTAGCCGCGGTCTGGCATCTGAACACAAAGATATCGCTGTGTGTGCCCGGGAGGAAAGGCTACAAGTGTCACTCGATGTTGCCACGGGCTTTGGTTTCACCATTTCTTGCCAACAAATGTTCAAGTCCCAGCATCTCAAGAGCAGAAGCCTTTGCTGGGGCAGATTAGCAGCTCACATAAGTGTCATGAGCGCAGCAGGGTGACAAGACAGAAGGGATCTAGCGATGCTTGTGGAAACATTAACTGCTTCACTTCGCTCCTTGTAGGATGACAACAGGCTTGAGCCTGAGCTCACCCGAGTCAAACTGCAGCTGGAGGAGTGAGTTTGCACAGCCTTGTGTCTGGGGAAGAGCTGCAGAGCAACGTTCAAGCCCAGCAACGTTGGGCAATCAACAGGACCAGATACAACCGAGGGTTGGAACAGCAGATCAAGTGACTCGTTCCTAAACTACTGAGCCACAATTTTAAAACAAGACTTCAGAAGTCAACCTGCTTATCTTTCAAGTCCTTTGGAGTTATGGCTGAAGCAGCAGCAATTATTTATTCAGCTCAGGTTTCAGGCAACCAACAGTCCCTTTTAGGGAAATGTATGCAGAATACAATAGAAAAAAAACCCATAGTCATTGCTGGTAAGCCTTCCAAAGGGTTTAAAAAGCTGGAATGGCAGAGAAAAAAAAAAAAAAAAAAAAAAAAGATATACTCACTGGAAAGGACCGTAGTGAGGAAAATGTAGTCAGAAAAAGAAATGAGTCCACACTCTCCGAGCGCGTAGAATATGCTGTCTTCATCAGCAAACTTCTCCCGCTCCTGGGACAGTTTCTGTTGGTGCATCCGACCCACATCCCAAGGAGAAAATAAAATGGTTGATTAAACACAGAAATGGAACACTTCGTTTCTTATCCTTTTTAGCAGCAAACCACTGCACGGACACACACCCCTACCCACCACCATTCATATTCAAGGGGACCTTTTCCAGCCTTCAAACCTCACAGAAATGCCCTCATAGCCCCGTTATCCCTGTCTCAAATCAGGGATCAGGCACTGCATGCTAATCACTAGCTGGTTTTAACCTAGCTGATATACAAATACTCCTAAACAAACTATATGTCCCTTGGGTTTCAATATTGTGTGAGTCTTTGAGACTATTTTTCATAGTGCTATGAAAAATAGAGCTTTTTTTAAAATACAGGAGTGGAAAAAAAAAGTAAACTATTTGGTTTCACTGATAATTTAGCTCTACTTGTACCCTACTGTGGTAGTAGCAGGAAAGGACGACTCTAGGTGAATGCAAGAGATGACCAAAATGATCAGAAATATATAGTTAGTTAGAAAACATACAATTCAGGAGTGAGTTTAGAAGTGTCTGCTTGGAAAACCAGACCCTATATCTTTCTTATCTCTCTTTCTTGCCCTGATTCTTTAGTAAATTTAAGTTTTAATAGAAAACGTCCTGTGCATTTTGGCACCGAATCCCCCTAACTAAGCTAAAAAGCCACAGTCCCTTTGGTGCCCTGAAGCTTCAAAGACTGAAAAGGATCCACAAAACTTGTTAGGAGCCGCACACCAACCTCCCCATCGGTGACCCCGTTACGAACGCGGCACGCGCACACACACAGAGGAGAACTTCAAACAGAAAGAGGAGGCGGGGATGAGGTTATTTCATCAAAACCAGCTCATGCAAGCACAGAAGCACGGTCAAAGCAGGCCGAGTTGGGGGGTATTTTAGGAAGAAACCACCACACACCACCACACGGAGGGCCAGCTACACCACTGTCCCCCACCGTTACCTCTGTCTAGCGGAGATCCCATCATATACAAGATAAAGGAAAGAAAACTGGTTAACTGACAACGATAATGAAAAAAAGGCAGGCAAAACACAACATCAGGATGAACGGTTAGGCTCCCAAAAGCAAGAAAAGCAACCGGGGGGGTTGCTTGGACTCGCTGCTGCCCAGAAGCCTCCGGAGATCCCAGCGGGAGCTGGCGCTGGGCCGGGAGAACTCACCGCTCTCGGGGGCTGCGCGCCGGGGAGGAGCTCAGCTAGTAACAGAGCCGAGCACGTTACCCGTATCTGGCTTGGAAACCACAAAAGAAAGAGACAAAACAAGGAATTGAGCACCCAAAATACCCGCTGCAGGGAGGAGGTCAGCTCCGCTGTGCATCAGCTAGTGCTCTTCGCAGGAGCTCTTCTTTATGGCCCAGAGAGCGTTGAGGATTTAGCAAGAGGGGAAGCACTAACACCAGACACGCTAAGGGCACTCAATGCAGAAATACCTATCTGAGCTGCCTGGATATCAGGTTGAAGTTTCCTTTTCTTAAGAAAAAAAAAATATATATATACATCTTTTACCTCCCTTCCTCATCAAACTGGATCCTATTCAAAGCTGGCTCCACTCAGTTATTAATGCCCAAGGCAAACGAGCAATGGTCAGATCCCTCCCTAGGGGCCACGGAATATTCTGCTAAAAAGGCAATTTTTCTCTCTCACCTGCCCATGTTATTTACTGGCTCTTTCGCTCAGTTTGTCTTCAGCAGAGCTCATCATAAACCAGCTATTAGCACCCACCTACTTCATTCGCGCCGAGCGTTCCGTGATTGAATTCCCGAGGTTGGTTTATTAACTTTTATGCGTTCCTTTCCTGCACTTAAAATTCATATCCAGCCCCAAACAGCTCAAGTTGATACTCACAGCTTTACAGTTCTGTCCACAGACTGGTAGTAAGAGATTAAGTTAGATGCTTTCCAAAAACACAGGGATCGGGACACGCGGGAGCAGGGAGCATCTACTCATTTGCATCATTGGGCAAAGAGAGCAAAATGGTTTTACAAGCATTAAAAACCTCATGATGCTCCAAATGATCTGTCAAAGCTCTCCAATGAAATTAAGATTAGTTTTTTTTCCCCCATGTTAAATTCATCCCTGAAAAGACCGGAATCGGTTAGGATCATCCAGTGCTGCATTCAAAGTTGTGCATTTGCAAGTGAGCAAGCCATTGGAAAAGGTTGACGAGTGGGTGAATTTGAAAATCAAGCATTAAATTTTATATTACACAAGCATACAAACAAGCAAACATCCAGAGTTATATGTAGAAAATAAAAAAAAAGAAAAAGAAAACCAAATTTTCCATTTATTTCCATACAAGCAAGGCTATGTAAATTCAGTGAAAAGCTGCCAGTCTCAGTGGAATAACTTTTTTTAAGGACACAAATTCAGGCAACTATCCAGACAAGACCGACAAGCACCAGCAACTGGTGAGCTATTCAAATGCATTTTCAAATACAAAGCTTGGCAGTTTAGGCTCCTAGCCACCCAGCAAACAGCTCCAAGAAGAAGAAACCCATATTAAATAAAATAAAGCTCTTGTCCACTCAAGGCAACCAACCCTTTGGATGCAGGGACTGGTTTGCCACCCTGGTACAGGGCTTTTTTGAGAAGGGAGAGGTCCCCTTGCCCTAAAGGAAAGCTGTTTGGCCAACATATCTCCAAGCCCTGAGATCTCCTTGAGGCAAACACAAGGTCCAGCTCTTTGGGATGGGCAAATGCACTTGAGCTGATCCAAAATACGATGTTTTATGGAAAAAAAATACTGTGTTTCTTCCTCTCCATGCCCCTAAATACCTTTACTTGGGGTAAAAAGAAGCGGGACCAATTTTAGAGTGTCCTCTGTCACACTGGGAAGACACCGGCCAAGATGCAAGGGCAGCGCCGGGCCCCAGTTCCTGCTAGGATTCATTCACAGCGAATCAAAGGAAACGCTCCATTTGCTTCATACTTAATTAAGAAAAGTTGCAAAAAGATATAGTTTTGCCAGAGAATGCTCTGCATTCCTCGTGTGCCATTAGAGGAGCCCTCGCAGCTGCATCCTGGTAGCACCAACCCGTTTTGCATTGCAAATGTTACTCAATGAGCAGCATTCAATCTGCCACTCAGGGCAGAGCGTATTCTCGGGCCGTCCTTTAAAATCAGCAGTTTGTATTTCACTCTGGGGGAAGAGAGCGTGTGTTCTGCACCTTTATTCGCACAATTGTTTAGGAAACGTTTCAATTCCTCTGCACCTACGTGCACCAAAGGTGCAATCATTTATCAACCTTGTGCGGCCCCTTGGCAAGGACTTACCCCTTCCAAAACAGCCAGGAATTAAACTGTATGGGAAATTATTATTATTTTTTTTTTCCTCAAAAAAACAAAAAGTAATTGTGTAAATTAGTAAGGGACTTTATTGGCTAACATCAGGGTTGGTTCCTTATTTTTAATCCTCTGAAAGAAGATTCTTTAAGGTTACCAATATTATGTGAGCAAATACAAAAATACGAATGATTAATATGCAGTGAAGTCACCTTGCTGCAAAGTAATTCTCTTTCAGTCCCAACCGACCACCTTATGCAAACTGCTTAAATACAGCCATTAAAATATTTCTTCCACAGTTTGCTTTAGACACACGGGAAGAGTTCAAAAACACAGTAATATTAAATATTAAAACAGATTTTTTTGGTCTTATACCATAAGGGCTCCCCAAAATCTGTTTTATAAGCTTGTTCGATAGAAACTTCAAGTTTCTTTGCCTTGTTCTGAATTTTCTTACTTTGTAAAGGTGCCCATCCCAATACAGGATGCAGGCCCATAGTGTCTGTTTATTTTTAAAGATAACAAACTTAAGAACAACAGCCATTTATTTAGAGGTTTTTATGATACAATTTGTGTTGGCACGTCTCTACCTACACATAAAACAGACATCAAATAAAAAGGCTTTCAGAGTCAGATTAGAATATATGAAACATCTCAGCCCTCATATTTAAAAGCTCTGTAGGGGCAGAAAAGGCAGATAAGGTCCTCCAAGTACTACAAAATGGGGACAAAAATGGCTTTTAGGGAAGGAAAGGATTAGTTTATGTTTATTTGTTAACAGATTTTACAATGTGGTTATCGTAATTTTAGACACATAGCTTGGTATGTTTATGTTGCTCTATAACAAAAAGAATTCTACAGTTTATGCCAGAAAAATTTATAACATAAGGAATTTCTGAAAATAATCATTAAATTATTTTTGCATGGTAAAGTTTACAGTAGCACTGGTAGCAGCTCTGGACAACTTACTGAGAGGTCTACACGTCAGTACAGACCAATGCAAAGAGGCTGCAATACCAAGTTAAGAAGCGGTGAGTAGTAGAACATGGGAAGATACTTCTCTTGTATAGATAACTATAACTTTATAGTTTATGAACTTTCAAGATTGCACTTTAGGAGTTTTTTTTAGTAAAAAGAGAGTTCTTTTTAATGTTAGAATTACTGATTTCCCTTCGAATTTGGATTTGGTTTCATGCAGAGGCTTGTGACTGGTGGTCTCCTGAGACTGGAAAGAGAAATTTGCACTGGACTTTGAGCAAGGCTGTAAATACTCGTCGCCGTTCCGACAAGCAGCACCTGAAATGTAAGGCCAGCGCTCTGGACCACCCGAAAAACCACACAGACTTTCCAGACCCTTCGCAGGCAGCAAAACCCAGTCATGCAAGGGAGAAACCCCTGCTGGAAAAAGCCAAAAAAAAAAAAGGAAATGCTTCTTAAAAGGGACAGTCTACACTTCTTTTCTCCCTCTGCAGCTGGAATATCTCAGTCCTTTGCAACAAGGAAATCGTGCTCCTTTTGCAAGGGCAATGTTCACACAACCAATCATCCCACTCTTCTCTTTGGAGCAAAGGAATTCGTTTATTACTCTGGGAGGATGAATAAAATCATTATTATTGCATAGAAGGAAGAAAGTCTGGCCCGTAATGTATAGGTATCCAGCCTCTCTAAGCCCCCCAAAATTAAAAAGATCACGTAGGGAGTTCATAAAGTCCCTCACAACCCCCTGGAAGGTAAAGTCAGCCCTCAAATCAGGACATGAGCACATGAATCAGGGCTGCCCGCAGGACCACAGGACCCCTGGTGACACGCTGGAAGCTTTAAAAGCAGCTCCCTGCTGTCCCCAAGCACGCAGCTAAAGGGCTGACCTTGGACATCTTGGAATTTAAGGCTCTGGGTAGTTTCTCCCAATGGAGGAAAAATCAGGATGCTGCTTTACCTCGTCTCTGACTGCATTACAAAGATGATCTCATTTGCAAGGCACTCCGATCATTTTCTCCAGGGAAAAATGCTGTATGAAAGCACCCGAGGAAAATAACGCCACGTTAAAAGCAGGTACTTAAAAACAGCTCAGATGATGAGGTCAAGGCCACAGATAAGGACCAATCGCCCACCAAATGAAGGAGGAGTTTGGGATGAAACAGCGTGTAATCACGTAATTAAAATTGCCATCATATCTAGATATGAGTTAAGGAATTGAATTAAGGTATCATTAGGTATCTCTCCTGCTTACTCCTTTCCTCAAACACACCCTCCCTTCTGTAGGCAATGAGGTCAAGTATCTATCAAAATGTTCCTCCTCGTCCTGCTCAATTTATCTTCCTTTCCCTATTCAAAATTCAATTTTATGCTCCCTAAGTATCGAGCCTTAATCTAAGGCAGCAAAATTATCTTTATAAAAAAATGAATTAAAGCCCGAATGACCCCATAAGCCACCAAAAGTCTATCCCTTTTGTGATTAAAAGGCTGCCTTGCTCCACATAACCTTGGCCTGCACAAGCAATTCTCCACATTACCCACAGCCAGTGATGGGAATACAGATCACCTCCCAACCTGCAGTGTTAATGCACGATCCCTGCTTTTTCCTGGGAATCTCCAAGGAGGGAACACTCCACTTTATTAATATTAGAAAGCTCAAGTGGGACACCTACTTGGGCACCAGATGGATTTTTTTGGGGCTAATTTCCTCTATGGCTTTTAAGGTCACAAAGAGGTAGGACAAACTAAAAGCATTTAGTGTCATCTCCTTCTTTACTTACTAATGCCGAGCGAATTTTCCACTGCTTTCCAGTTTCTCGTCTTCATAAAAAGCTTTTGAGGAAATTTTATGAGCTGTATCTTCAATAAAACCAGTGACTACAGTTTATCCTACCTAGTTCTGCAACCCTAACAATTCAACATTTGCATAAATAATCTTCCCCCAACTCTCATATCTTCAAAGCCAGAATGTTTCCCTGGACCCTTTTTACAAGATTTGGCCAGAAAAATGCCTGTCTTGTTGTATAATAAAAATAATTCTATGGCCTCAAGTGGAAAATATCTTTTTGACAGAGACAGAACCCACTGCAGTCTAATGAAACTGCAGAAATTTTAGTCGAGTCTCCAAAAATGCCATGAAAATAGAAGGACAGAGACATATGTGCACAGGCTTTGATTAGAGATGCTCCCCTTTATAAAGGCCTATGTTAAAAGTTACCCTGGGGGCTCTGTTAAACAGGCCAAATTCAAATATTTGGAAATAAATCCTTTCAAGGTTCAATTCAAGAAGGAATTCCGGATTATTTCTTAAAGGAGTGGGGAGAAGGGTAAGCATACACTGTCCCTTTTACATGAAAAGTGCAGGTCATGAGGTCTGAAGCACAAACCAGTTAAAAAGCACATGCTGGCTGCTTTGTACCTGCCAGAAATCCTGGTGGAAGGGGAGAGGGTTAGAAAAGGGAAGAAAACGAGGGATGTGGTTACACCAAAAAACACAGTGCATAGTTAAAATAGAGGCACAAGTTTACAGGTATTAGGAGCTGGAGGAAATGCTTCCCGGATACCTGGAGACAAGAATAAAAGAGCACACAGAGCAACCAGAGCATTTCTGAAGGGTCTACCACACCAGGCCTGCAAAAACGAGCAACAGGATTAGTAGGACAAGAAGGTCATAGCAAGCAGAGCTCTGTCAAAACCTAAATGTCACCAACTCCAGGTACTGGGGGTAAGGAAGGGCAAAAGACTTTCTATACCACCCACAGTAGAAAAGAATGAGGAACACGAATAGCACGACTGTGCTGAGAGGTAGCAACTCTTTCCAAAATAAAGGAGTTTGGCTTCTTTGGACACATCTCTGGGTCCTGATAGGGAGCTTGGTCATTATCCAAAAACCAGTCAATTCCCCCACCTGAAAACACATTGCAGTCACTTTGTCTTTAAGCCTCAATACTGCCTAAGTCTTAAAATATATAGGGAAGACTGAGTTCCTTCATATCTTTAAATATTGCTTGCGCCAAGCAAACTTAAAACTGCTGCTCAAAGTAGTTTGGAGGGACAAGTTGGGCTGGAAAGCAGGCAAAAAGGCAAACAGAGAAACCCTAAATCACGGACCAGGGACACAGGTAAAGCAAGGAGAGAACCACACGTCAGCCCAAGAACACAGATTTTGGGATTATCTGCAATAAACTGCATCTCTGCTTGTTTGCACCAAGATACTTGTGGTGACTTGGGAAGGAAAGAATGCAAGGTAAATAAGATGCTTCCTGCTTATTATGGAAAAAGCTACCTGTACTAAACAAGCTCAGACGGAATTTAAAAGCAGGAAATCCCAAATTAGACAGTGACATGCTATAGAGATTAGGGGACAGGATATATGTCTCAAGTTATCTCTGAGCCAACAGCTGAAACTGCTTACACCATTTATTCAAAGGCTCTTAACATGGGAACTGGCGGGACAGCCGATGGTTAAATTTACTAGACTCCTATTTAACTTGTGTCTAAGCTAAAGAAAGCACTAAGTATCCCTCTTGATTAACAAGCACAATAAGTCAGCGGCACCTGCACTTTAGGCTGTAGTTTATTGACTTGCAATGGTTTGTTATCTTTAAGAGACCATTTAAACATCATTAAAAAGGATGTGACTTTTCACTGCACCCTAAGGATGGTCCCTCCACCTCCAGTTCTCTCCGTGGGGATCCTGCAGGCTCCTGGACTCTAAATTTCTCTAAGCTGAAATTAAGTCTCTAACTACACAGCTTATACAGCAGTCACATTTGTCTTCCCCTCCAGCAACTCCACAAGTTACCACTAAGGAGGAAGAGGAGGAAGAGGGAAGAAGGGGGCATCGTATCCCCACTGTAACATTCAATCCCATACACAGCAAGGCAGAAATACCACGCAACGCCGACACGACACATTGCTCCAAGCCACCCAGCAAGGGCTGCCAAGGCAATCAGGCACTCCACTGGGTGTTTTTATTTTTTTTTTTAATAAAAAATTCACAAGAGCAGCTCATACACCTGTAATGCGGAGCCCTTTTCACCCTGAACACACGTGCTCAAAGCGACACCGCTGCTTTAAGCTCCGTCCTATAATATGTAATTAAAATGCAACTGATTGCACAGCGGGTTCTAGGGTTTGTACTGAATCACTCCAAATTATTTACACGCTACCATAAGTAGAAACATCTGCCTGCAAGTAAAATCAACTCTTCTGCTCTTTAGCCAGTCTCTAGCTCACATTGAGATGAGAGAATTTTCCAACTAAGACCTCAAACAAGCAACAAAAAGAGCACAAATTGCTATCAGAGAGCTGGGCCAAGTCTCAGCATCTTCCTTTACCAATGGACCTCCAAGGTCAACTCATTTTGTACTCTCTTCAGATTATCCTCTCATCTGGATGTTACCATTACGCTGAGAGGCGTTAGTTGATTTAGTCCCAAGATGTTTTTAAGCAAACGAATCTCTTCATTTTAAACAAAAATCAACTGCTTCAAGGGTTTTTAGACCACGAAAATGAAGTCCCAGATCACTGTAATAAAGAACTGCACGTTGCACTACCCAGAACCTGCTGCCTCAGACTCAGCTCACAGACATCCAGGTGCAGGACATGGAGGCATGAAAGAAGGGAAAGGTAAGTTCAGCAAACTGTTGGACTTGGAGCTTTTTTTATGATGGGAGCCAGATGCAGAAGCAGAGAAACTACTGGCTACAACAGCGTGGGATTCCACATTTCTTCCCTAAAAAACAAGATCTTGTTTGTGTAGAGCCTAGGGGCCCAAGGAGATGGCTTGACAGGATGACGTGATGAAAGTGGGCTGAAGGAAAATAGGCTGTCATGAGCCACAAGGAGAAACACTTGGCATTTTGTAAAGAATCCGTCTACTCTTTGTTTTCAAATCATCAAAAGCAGGCGCTGGGGGTGGGGAGACAAGTGCTCACAACATGTTTCAGAGCTCTGTGCATCAAAAACAACTGCCAAAATACTACCTTCCAACTGCCTGTTTTCCAAGCAAAGCCTTGCTCTGCTGCCTGGGTAACCAGAGCATCCAGCACCAGCGATGACAGGGATCCTGTTTATTTGATCACCTCGTTACCTTTTTCTCCTAAATGCAGGACAAGCCAGGAAAAAACCTGTGTTTAGCCCATGTTAAGTCCGTAAAAGGCTTTAAACACAAGTTTCCATGTTGGGGCCTTCTGGAAATGCCTGACACAGCACACCAGGTCCATAATTCAGCAGCAAAGAGATTAAATGACAGTTTCCTTTGGAAAAGGTTTGCATTTGCAGATAAATCTGAAGGCATCACCAAGAACTAGACCATCACTGAGTGCCCACAGGGACATAACAGAGAATTTAGCCCAGCCACAGCTACCTGCATCAAGTAGGTAATGGGCACACGAGCTGCAAGTCCCAGGGTCAGGGCTACTTCTGCTGTAGCTCCACGGCATCCACGTGTTTTATGGGGTGGTTAATTTGCTCTCAGATTTGTGTTAAGGGTAGGATGCTGTGCAGGCAGATCAAGTTATTTGAGGCTGCTCCACACTATGCCTGTGCAAACACCCCAAAATATTACATATCACCACAGAAAAGACCTAGAGCTCAAGAGGGAGAAGAAAGGAAAGGCATTTGAAAGAGGGGAAATAAAGACTTGGGAAGGAAATAAAGTTATAACAGTGTCTCCTTCCTTCGGGAATCAGGAAGCAGTTCTGGAAGGGAAAAAGATCAAGTTTCCTCCTCAAAAAGTATAAACCATGGGGCCCAAAGTCACAAAGAAAACCAGGAGCTACTATTATGATGCACAAAGTTTTGATGCTAAACATTAAGCTCTCCTTAAAACAAAGTAAAAATCCCACAGCCCTTTCTCACTGACTCTCGTGGTGGGAGCAACACTGCTGAACACAAAGCTCCAAGGAGATCACATCATTTCCCTTCAACCCACGTGCAGCTAAAACCTCAAGGACTCCAGGTGAAAAGAGCTATTGAATAATAATATATGCTCAAGGGTCCCACGTGCTCACCTTTCCGTCATAACGTTTCACAATAAACTGGTCCAAGAGCTATTGTGAAAAAAAAAAAAAAATAAATAAATAAAGGGGGGGTAGGTTAAAAAAGATGCTTTCCAGGAAAACAAAGTCACATTTTTTTGGTGCTTTTGCTTGAGCGGGGATTAGAAAGTCAAGTGTATCGGCTGAACAGGAACATCACTAGGAAACATATAAAGAAAGAGAAAGAAGAAAAGGAGAACTTCTTCCATATTTGACATTATATTTTATGAAAGGCAACCAACTCACAGCACGAAGCACAAAAACTCCTTGCAGCAGGGACTAGGGCAGCATGTCCCAAAGGGTCTGAGTATTTTGTTCCCAGAATTAACTGGAAAGTCTCCCAATAAACCCAAAAAGCTTACTCACATTTTTAATACAAATGTGTTTACAAATAATCAGATTTTAAAGCTGGCGATGCACTCCCCAGGCAGCGAGAGCTTCTGCTAGAAAAACATTTGGGGAGAAGGCAAGGAAGAAGGTTATTTATATTGCTAAGTTTTATCTCTCATACCAATCGCAGAGAAATTTTTCTATCCTTAAGAGATATCCCCCCTCTCCAAAGCATCTGCAGAGCCAGGAAACAAAAGCTCAGGCTCCCCAGCTGTGCCCAGGAGGCTGAACATGCGCTGATGAACACATGGATAGGCAAGGTGACAGAAATACTCAGAAAGATTAATTATTTGTGCTTTGTGCTATTAAACCTGAGTGATGCTGCCCAAAAGGAGATAAACCAGAACCTGTTCCGAGTCCATGGGAGCGCAGGGGAGGCTTTTGGACTCTGAGGAATAAAAAGCCCCCCTATAGTTACACAAGCCCTGCATTTTCCGCCATGGATTATGATAATTATCACATCCTCATTTCAATCTCAATTAGCGAAGCGATGTAAAAAGCAAGCGACACCTCTCAGCTGCATTCAGCACCCAACTGCCAGGGAAAAAAGGAAAATCTTCCCATCTACCCAAAGGGCTGGGCAGAAGAGAGAATCGCTCCTTGCTGGCAAAACGCGTTCTGGGCCCTTCTTAATGTTGTGCATGCCTGACACGAGTTAAAATGGGTATTTATACTTATTTTCCCAATTCAGCCTTCTTGTCTTCTGAAGCATTTGGTCCCTGTCCAAAGTCATGGGCACGAGCACAGCATGAATAGAGGACGAGTATAGAGGACGGACTTGTTTAATGTGTTTAATATACACAGAGCTGACTCCTGAGCATCTGCACGGAGACAGACTGCTCCGCTTTATACATTCGTGTGTTGCAAAACGGCCGTTCTCCAGCCCAGCACGCGTTTCCATGCCAGAAAACAGCCCTGCAAGACATATCCCTGACAGCCCCACGCTACACGCATACTCCTAGGAAGCTAAAAAAGGAGAGGAGTTAAAAATAGCAACTGAAAAAACGTCTTAATGGCAAAACCCATCTAACTGAACACCAGCGTTTGGAGAGCAAGGAGGTTTTGAGCGAGACCAAAACGAATGGATGCTCAGACCAACAAACAGCAAGAAAAGATGCGATGGAATTGGCCAAAATGGGCAGGTCTGAACAAAATTTCTCTCAGGGCTGGGGTTCAATCCAGCCTCATGAGTGTGGAGCTTCTTGTGTTGCTGTTTTCCATCAAATGCTGTTGTATGTAACCAGGCAGGATTATCCCTGCAGGGGAACCACAGCCCACGACTCCAGAAAACTCTGCAGCTTTGGTAAGTGTCTGCACCTTCAGCCTAGCTGTGAGGCCTGCCCAAGCCCAGGGGCTTGCAGCATTTCATAATTTGCTGTAGAAATTGCTTACAACCACAGCAGTTGCCACAGACTGTTTTTTACCATTAACTTCAACTGCAGAAACATGAAGTTTCTCAACAGAAATTTAGTTCTCCCAAAAGAATGAGCTAATTGAAAACCTGTGCAAGTTGAGCCAAAAGGGCACTTACATGATCTTGACATACAGAATTGTATTCAGTACCTTACACTTCTTCCAGTATGTCTTTTTAATGGACATATCTATGTCTTTTCCAACGAGTCTTTAATGTTAAAAGGTGACAAAAGGAGAAAAACAACAATAAAACAGACAGATTGTTGCCAGATTCTTGTGTTTTTATTGCTTTGCATTATTTGCAAAAGAAAGGGTTTTCCTCACAGATTTCTACAACACGAATAGAGCACTTACGTGGGCAGGAGTGCAGCAAAACAGCAAAGAGAATCAAGGCAATTGAACCCAAAACCATGCAGGAAAGACGGTTATTTATTAGATTCTCTATAAACTATATTTTTCTGAATGCAGGGAAAAAAGAACAGAGCAAAGCAGCTATAGAAGATGTGGCACTGCAGCTAAGTGTTATCTGGGATAAGACTGACACTGCTCAATCACAAATTACTAAGAATAGAGGCCATCAAATTCTTCCTTATGGAAAGTTCTTTTATAGCAGTGCAAAAATAAGAGTATTTTAAAATAAACCCAAGTGACTTAATACTCACTGCCTGCCATGCTGGGAGAAGAGGGTGTCAAAGAAGAGATCCATACTCTGTATTTATTCCCTTCATTTGGGGAGAGGAAGGATATCCTATGCCCATGAAATACTTATGCAGGGAAAAGAAAAATGCAAAGCAAGAACAGCTAGCCGCCGTTCAGCTCCGCTTCAAATCTGAAGGTAATTGTATTGATTAATGAAAATGTACATGTCACAGCGCCACTCAGTTAATTACTACACCAGGTAAATATCTAAACAATCATTAAACTTTGAGCTATCCCAGAAAATAAAGCCATGGGCAACAGATTGCAGTGTCACCTTGCAGTTTGGGAAATATTTAACAAACAAATTTAGGAGAATGATTATATTATGCAAAGCAAGCAGTTGAGACCAAGGAGACTATGGAATGATCTCCTCCAGATGTCAACAGGTCTCCAGTGAGATGGAATGTTCTCAGCTCCCTTCGGATGTTAGAGCCTCAGATTTTTCATGTTACTTGGGTAACTTTTCCTCATTTTTTCCCCACCAAGTGGTTGACACACAGAGACTTTTCTTGCACACAGATGTGCTGAAGGACTGATCACCAGGGCTGCAGGCAGGCCTGCTGACCACACGGACTGCACGACAGCACTGAGGTTACCCACCCAGTGCTGTAACCCAGGCTCTACCTTTGGAGAAGCAGCTATTTAATCTCTAAGAAATTTTTATACTTGTTAACTACTTTAAGACTGTTTTAAACACACCAGCAATGGCCTTGGGAAGGCAAATGCAAATTAAAAATACCAAGCAGTTACGATACCTGTGGTATGTCACAGCCTGAAATTTTTCAGCAAGAATGCAAGATACATTAAAAAATACCCACAAAATGCAATTTGCTTTTCAAACCCTTAGTCTCCACCACAGATTATTTGAGATCTGGCATTTTCTGTGTTTCTTATGACCACACTGGCTCAAGCAAACAGCAGGGATGAACAAACTGCCCCTGCCCACGTAGCCTCGTCCAAGAGGCAGTGGGAAGAGAAACAGCATGAGGTTGCAGGGAGCAGGTAGCGCTGCCCACGTTTCTGATGGCACCTGGACTTTCCAGAGAGTGTATAATGAAATACATGTATCTTTTTAGGCAGTTTCCAAGTTTAACTGTATTTATCTAGGTTATTCTGACAGATATGTCCATGTTGAGCAAGAATGTGCCCTCTCGAGCCCTCCCTGCCCACTTGTTTGCGTGCAAAGGGAAGTCAGGGCTATGGCAGAAGGTTTCACTGCGCTGTTTTGAGAAAGCAATCTGCAAGAGCTGATGAGCTGGCACTCGTTCTCCTCAAACGAGCAGCAAACAGGAGCTTAAAAATAAATTGGTATTTTATTGACAATAAATCAAGTTTTCATTCCCCTATATAATCTTTAAAAATTATTCAGGCATAACATACTTCACAGTAAATTAGCAAGTTAAAAATAAGGGACTCTGACACTCTGTTACTCTTCATGATTTTATATTCTGCAGTGTTTTGCTCTCCATAAAATGGCACAAACACTAGCGAGACATTAGGGACACTTCCACCTGGCACCTTGAGCACAGGCTCCCTGCACATCGGCAGAAGGGACCGGACATAGCTCAGGATCTAGATTGTCATGGGTAAAAACAGCTAAATTAGGGCAAGATATAAAAAATAAACCAGTCAGGTAGCAAACTTAGTCACGCTGCAACTTCTGGTTCAAATTCATCCATATCCCCCATTGCTCCCCGTTTTTAACATATTTAGGAACTGGGTTGTCACTGGTAGAGTTCTAACATAGTACCAAGTTCATTACTCTTCTAATCCTCATTACATACTAAAATTATTTACCATGATTGTCATGATCTACAACACCCCTAAAAAACAGGACCTATCATGCTGGCTTGAAGCACATTTGTGCTGGTAACATGTGGTGGTTTGAGATCATCTTGGCCACGCTGGCTTCTCGGGGCTGTTTCAGGTGTTCACTTAGCCAGAAAAATAATAGTTGCAATAGAAAGTTAGTGGCTTATAACACTGACACACTTATCTCCAAAATACACATTTTCTTTACCCTTCACCACCTATTATCTATGCACACATTAAATGCGCCACAGACTTATACTGCACTGAAAAAGCAGCTATCAAAGGTCTGACAGTTAAGGCTAGGACATAATTTTTATTCTTTTAAGGAGGCTGACAATGTAACTTGCATAGGAAGACTCAGACTCAACCAGGTGCTACTGCTTATCAAAATCCTAACTCAAGTTGGTCACTTTAGATATTTCAGATAATGCAAACAAACCATTTCAGCACCATTATCTTATTTGTTGCTCAAAATATTCCAGCACTGGAGACGAAAACACAGAAGTTGTATGGAAAAAACAGAGCTATTTTCAGGATTTGATAAAAAATTTCATTGATTCACAAGCATGTTTTAGCTCATGTCGTTTCTCACAGGATTGTTTTTCCTTCCCCCGTATATACTTCATATTGTTGTTTTGCCAGTACAAGTGTACACAGTATTTATTTAGCAGCTGTCAATCAGAACATAAAACAGTTCCACAGTTTATACAAAAAAAACACTCTTAAAAATGTAACATTTGGGGGGTGAGGCTCTTCTTCAATGCTTGAAGAGATACATTTTCACAGAAATCTGTTTTATTCTTGGAGTCTGGGACTACAAGACCCCATTTCCCCACATCTCACCCCCAAGTAAAAACTTCCTCCCAAGCAGAAAACACACAAAATCCTCCCACCAACCAACAGTACCAAAATTGCCACGTTTCATCCCAAATTTCTGGGGATTTGCAGCAGTCAGAGGCGAGACACTGGGGAATATGAGCTACAGCCACTATTTGGCAGCATTGCACTGCTGTGAGTGGTGACAAACCACCCATTTCCGCACTGTCCCAGTGCTGCAAAGCACAGGTTGAGCACAAAACTCATGTTTAGCAGCTCGCAAAGCTGCCTGTCGTGCTCAGCATTGCACTTGCTTGCAAAGAGCAAAAAAGCAGAGCCAGCTTTCTTGCTGTTTGCTGCAATTACTCCCGGCACGCTTCACTTACGTTCGGGTTGTTTTTCATTAGGGGTGATCGATCGCACAAAATCCTGCGGCGTCATGAAAACCTCCGACTCGCCGTGCTCGTTTATTACTTTCAAAGTTGCAAAGTATCTGAAGATTTTGTCTGGCGTGGAGTAGGCTCTGATCCTGTTCTCATATTCCATCACCTGGAAATAAAATTTAAACAGTGTTAGAGAGTTAGTTTCTCTCCCCCAACATCTAACTTGGCAGCTGTAGCCCCTCCAAAGATTTTCTAATATTACAACCACGTTGTATAAGAAACAGCAGCAAAATGCTCACAAGGCAGCAATGCTGGAAGCATCAGGAATCCCAATTATCCTGTAAAATTGGAAGTCTTGGCTCCTGATGTCATGGGATCAAGAATACACACCAGGATTCTTCATGATGGAGGGGAAAAAAAAAAAAAAAAAAGAGGGAAAAGGGATAAAAGACCCTAAAGACCCTTTTAAGCATGAATCCTAAAAAGGGTATCAGTATTAAAGAGTATCAATCTAAAGAATCCCAACATTCTTGAACCAAGAATGCTGAAGGGTCTAGGTCATGATTAGTAAGTGATTTAAAAAGAAAGAGAGCTATCTTGGCAAGTTGGGAAAGAACTTGACTTTTGGGCTGAAGCTTGGAAAAAATTACTTAAAGCTCCAGCTGGTCACTCAGTCCCATCTAGCCTCACTTTTTCCTCTTTTCTATCACATTTTTGCAAAATTCTGCCAGTGTTTTCTACTCAGTCCTCCTCTTCACACCAATCTGCCATTTGCTGACTCTGCCAGCAGAGATTATTTTGTACCTCGAACTATTTCCCCAAAACAGACAGCTGGAGCTCATTACAGAGTGGAAAGCTTTAAAAAACAAAAATCAATACAAGGCCACAAAGAGGAGGGAAAAAGGTAGAGAATTAGACCCACACTTCACTGGGTATTACAGAAGTCTTTCCTCATTAACTTTTATTTCTACATAATCACACACGAGGTTCAATATTCCGTGATGCCCTGAAAACCTCCAGCCATGCTGGCCAAGAGCCACTTTAAGGAAGAAATACAACATTCTGCTGGGAGAGGAGCAGCAGGATCAAAGAGGCTGCCAAGGCACCTGTAGAGCATTTGGTCTCATCCCAGTCTTGCCCTCCAGCTTGAGCAGCTTATCCACCTTAACCCCAGTCCGTGGTTTTATAGGAAATTCAGGAGCAGCTTCAGGTTTCCCTTTCTCCAACGAGAGTAGGAAAAAGCCTTTGCAAAGGGAAGGTTTCGGAGCGTGGCAGGTGGAGAACTGTATTGCCTCTTGCTTCGGGCCACAGTGCAGGAAATGAAGCGTTTCTAACCACCAGCTTAATGTGACATAACACTTGCCACGTTTGGCACAAACAGAGCTAAACCAGCCTAGCAACTCCGTGAAGGAAATAAAGTCCCTGAACTCATGCAGGTAGAAGGGCTGGGTGTTGCCCAATCTGCGTTTGGGAGTTCAAAGTCCACAGGGTGAAGCAGCAACACAGCTGCGCCGAGTCTTGGGCACCACGAAGAGGAGCTGCCCTTTGCTCAAGCCTGGCTGCTGAACAGGAAGGAGGCAGTGAATCTGCATGCCCTGATCTCACCCTATGAACACAAGGCTCCTTCCAACACAGACATGAGGAGGCACTTGCTTTATTTGGTGAGAAAGTGGGTGTCCATGCAGCTGCATTCCCCCAATAAGTCCTTTTCCCAGTGGAGACCAGGCAAATCCCCACGCAGCTGCAGCTCAGTGTAATCTGGGTCTCCTTGAAAGATATTATTCTACCAAGAGGTGAAAAAAGCCACTTTGGACATGTATTAATGCAAGCATGCACTGGAGAAGACACACCAGCAGGTAATCCCTATTGCTCTACATGCCTGAAGCTACAGTTGAGATCGTGATGACTGTGCTAAGCCTCGGGATTTTGTTCTCCTTTTAACCTGTGCGTAGATGTCCTAAACTGACATCTCGATCCACTTGNTTTGGACATGTATTAATGCAAGCATGCACTGGAGAAGACACACCAGCAGGTAATCCCTATTGCTCTACACGCCTGAAGCTACAGTTGAGATAGGGATGACTGTGCTAAGCCTCGGGATTTTGTTCTCCTTTTAACCTGTGCGTGAAATTAGGCCCCTAAACTGACATCTCAATCCACTTGCAGCAGCAGAACAGGCCCTCCAGCACGCTGGCTTCAATGCACACCCTGGGCACGCTAGCAGGGTGGGTGAATTAGCATTCCTTTGCATTAAGTTTCCTACCACACAGAAATGAAGTCTGGGCACAATTAGCCCTTAAAACACAGTGTACCTGCCAGGACCTAACAAATGGGTCTTAAGGCAATCCAGGCTTCTCTTAGCAAATTAATTGACACAGCAGCCTGAGCACAGCACACACTGCCATAATTAACTGGCAAGCTAAAAAAGCAACCTGTTTCCCCTATGCAGGCAGGACCTATATATCATACACATGACAACGGAGCACATGCTCTCACACCAGCCATACATGGTGCCAGCAGCATCAGCCCTGAACAATTTCGCTCCTGCTTCCCTTCCACTGAGTCACTCCCCGAAATAACAGCGAGAAGTCGTATTTATTATCCAGCACTCATCAGGAGATCCATTAAAACCAAAGGTGAGATAACAAACAAGTGGCAGAATTAAGCTTAACTGAAAGCCTTCTTCCTCGAGGAAAACCCCACAGGCTTTGCATTGAATTACAGGGAGTTGGATAGGGTGGTTCGGGCTTGCCTGTGTGGAAGTGCTGGGAATTCCCTGGCTGCTACGCGTGGCTGATGAGGCAAACACACCTGGCTGAGGAGCCCGCACCTTCCACTGGCATCACCCACACACATCTCGTGTGACTCACGGGGTGATGGGGCCATTAAGCACCAAGCCCACAGGGGAGCTGCCCAAGCACAACACCGAGGCCAGCACCACAGATGCTCCTGGTCACTGCCTGCATTAAGTGAAGCAAAAGCAGCACCGGGTTCGAGGCAAGTAAGAAAGGAAAGAAGCTCCTAATGCCCAAGACAGAAGTCCTCACTTGCAAACAAGCATTTCCTGGCTTTTCCAGCCAGAAGCAAGCAGCTAAGTGAAACAAAAATGAGTCTGCCTAGTGGTCCTATTAACAAATGTTCATTTATTTAAAAAGCCTAGACGTGTGCACGAAGGTGCATTGTGTCTTTGCTCGGGGCAACCTCCCTTCACCTGCCAATACCAAAAGAAGTTGGCTTTTGAGTGGTACTGGCAAGAGTTGAGATTTTGCTGATGCTGTCACTGTACTTAACACCCACTCGCCAAGAAAATTAACAGAAAGGAAAAATGTAGAGTCCTTGAACAACGCTGAGCATCTCAGCCTAGGAGCTTTCAATTCATTGAACTGGCACCAGAGCGTCACAGCAGGGAAAGTTCATGGTGCCAAATACCACAAGACACTGGAAATTCTGGCAAACTCTCATTTAATCTAATCCAGACCAGAACATGATTCAGCAGCTTCGAACAAACCCTCTCCTTAGGTTTTTATGCTAAGTTATTAAACCAGTCTATACGACCATCCACAATTTAACAGCTAATGAGATGCAGCCTCTAGGATACAGCCTTAATTATCAAAAGTAAATCAAATAGAAAAGGAATTGTGAGGGATACAGACTTCCACTCTCCTCTTCGGCACTGCAAAGATACTAAAACAGGCCAATAAAACCAACATCCAGATAAGTTTTTTTTTTTGTGCCATCTGTCAACTCTCAACTACAGGTCTCTTCAGAGGGAATCGTACATCTTGTAATAACAGTGGTTACCTCAAGTACCAAACTAGTCAGATAACTCTGAAGAGCTCAAAGCTCCTGGGATTCTGGAGCACTGAAGGTGAGTCACAAGCTGACAATACAAACGATTACTCAAGCTTTCCTCCTCTGAAGATCTGTCTGATACAAAAATTAAGTAGACAGAGGCTTAGAGAGAAACACAGTCTATCAGGCTGAGAGAGAAAAAAAGTTGCATTCCAACAACTAATTACATGAAATTAAGGAAAAGTAATTTTATTTCCCTATCACCCTTCCTTCCACAGTAGGAAGCTAAGGAAGTAGGTTCCCAAAGCTGCAAGGTTTCTTTAGAGAAGGCAAGACCAAAGCCAGCGCTGGAATATATGCTCACATCAAGTTCTGTGCAAATATTCTCCTTTTTGCTGCAGTGCCCCTGCTGCCGTGTAACAGGGCAGGGATTCCTACCTTGCGGTCCCTGAAGCCTGAGCGCTTCTTCTTCTTGCCTTCTGGCTGAGCCTCCTCGTCGCCTGAGGCTACAGCCTTCCTGCTGCCCTCCTCTTCCTCGTGCTTCACCTTCTCGCTTGCTCCTGCCCTTGGACTGTGTTTTACAGATGAGTCTTCTGCATAGGCCCTGCAATCAGCAAAAGGAAAGCGTCAGTTTAGGAGATTTAACAGCTCTGGCTATAGGGATGCTAAAGTTCATCCATATAGAGCGCCACAGGAGGCTGTCCACGGATGAGGCGATTGCTACAGCTCAGCATGAAGGCCCACAAAGCAAAAAAAAATTAATAAAATAAAAAAATCAGAGATCTCCAAGGAATATTGCGTGCTTTCCTTTTTAAGCTTTAAATCCTAACATCCCCCAATAAAAATATGATACTGCAGGAAATGCACTTTGCTGCCACAGCAGGCAGGATTCGAATAGAAGAGCAGCCCCTCCAGCACAACTGATTTACTTTTTGTCTCCAACAGGTGACAGGCTGAGTTTTATTCCTCACCCATCAGCCTGTAGGATTTGTTCATCCTCAAGCTACAAATATCACTCCGGGGAGGGCAAAGGGCCCCTTCTCCTCCCTATTCACAAATACAATATCCTCAGCGTGTCAACAGTAATGGCTTGAGGAAACTGAGCACTTTAAAAGAGAAGTTGAAAGGTCTGGCAAACCAGCCTGTCTGAAATTTAGGCTACTTTGCACTCCTGGTGAATTTTGAGGGCTAATCGCAGCAAACACATTTGTGGAGTGCACATTTGCCACGAGTCTTCTGATTAAGTTTCATATTTTGATATTCTCAGTAGGGCACAACTATTTATAACTGTTACCTTCTTCCTAAAAGATTGCATTAGGGAAGAAGAAAAAGACAAATAAACAAGATTGAAGCAAGCTTTTAGTAAAAGAATATTCATATTTAACTCCATCGGTCAGCTGGAAACACAGCCCCTGTGTATAAAGCTAATAAAGAATCTGGGTCTGTCTTTCCTGCAACACAAGCTCCGCAGCAATCCTGGCACGTCATATTCCAAGAAGAATATGAGGGCAGGACTCCTTTGGTTATTTTTAAATGCTACCAAAATAAGAATACAAGTCATTCCTCCCCAGCACCCAATAATTCACTAACAATTGCAGCCCTGGATGCGTTTGGAAGGGCTAATGAACTCAAATCCTTCCACGGACTGACAGGAAGTAAAAACAAGACTATCCAGAACAAACGCCTGCAGTGGAGGCTTAAGAGCAGAATGAATCATGATGAAATACTATTGATTTATGAAAAAGCAAAGCTTTTTCATACAAAAATGGAGTCCAACGTGCCAGCCACTCCTTATGGGGAAAGGCCCTTCCCTTTAATCAGCACTGGAACGTGCTCCTAACGTTGTGCTGAGCTACAACAGCAGCCAAAACCGCAGCAGGCTGCTGCCAGCCGAGACGCTGACACTAGTGCTGACGAGGGGAGTCCCTCTGCCACTCCTGAGGATCTCTAAAGGATCTCTATGAGAATCTTTTAAGAGAAGGTCACCAAGATGCAGTTCAAAAATCAATTGCTTATCTACACAACCAAGCTACACCGTCCAAAACAGGTCAGCATATCTGCAGCAGGGAGATTTGCTGCTGTGACACTTGCCTGTAGCCATATGAAGGAGCCTGGCAATGCAGGTTTCAAAAAGCAGCTGGAAAAACATCTCTGCTCCAAAAATACCTGTCCTGCTGTATTGCCTGGATGGGTTTCTGTTGCAAACTTTCTGGAGAGATCCAAGCGCTGCTTAAAAGTCACTTGAAATTCCAAGCTTTCCTACTGAAAAGGAAGGGGCTGGTAGAACTTAGCATCCATAAAACCAAGCAGCCTCCGGGGGGGACTTGTGGCAGGAGTTCTCTTCGGTCTCCTCCCCAGCTCCACCACATTCAGCAGTTCATTTAATTAGGTCAATTAGACACTGACCAAAAACGATGAGGATCCACAGCCGATGTTTTCGGGAAGTCATCCCTCAGAGCTCAGTACTGGGCTGCCTCCATCATCTTTCACAGTATGACATTGACTTAAATTAACAGAACCTATTTGTGATAAGCACTAACAGCAGCACACGTACTCATCCGGAGATGAGTATGATCAATTAGTTGAAGAAATAACTCTGAATCTTAGCCACAACCTAAAGCAGGTCAAGAAACATCATGACACAGAACATCTGGAGTTGTTTTTCATAAGCAGTTTCACTGTGTGCGAGTCATCTACGCCTTATCTTACAGTCTACTAGACAAGTTAATTAAGATTGCAGCAAGCTCTGTAACTTGCAGAATGTATTTGCTAAGATTTGACCATGAGCTTTAGAAAAAAGGACTCCGGTGTTGCCAAGTGTGACCTCCTGACTTCCATGACACTCTCTCCTTGTCAGACTCCAAGGTGTCCTTAGCCGAGCTCCTCTTCTCCCTGGTAGATGGGACACTTGCCTAAATGCAGGAACCTACATGTTTTCTTTGGCTCATGGACTTTTCCTGCTCCCACATCCTCATGCATCACTGTTACTCTTCAAGCCCACAACTTCCTGGGATTTCAGTGCTTTTTTCCAACCTCTTTTCAGCCTCAGCAGAACGACTCAGTTTGCAGCGTAAAGAATCTCCCATTCACAACTAGGAACCCACTTACTGCAGTGAGATAAACAAAAGTCATTTCTATAGAGATATGTGGCAAAGCCTAGAGCTTCCCACTGCAGAAAATTCCAACAACACGGCTGAAAACTGCTCAGAGTCATCACTAAGAGCTCACTGTAACAGAAAGTTTCAATCCAGTAACACTTGACAGAATTCTGACCTGCTTCACACACTATTTTAGTATTTTTTTTTATAAAGAAAAAACATTTTCCAAAGGATAGAGTATGTCCAGAGCTCAGGAGCCCAAGAGAGGAGCCCACAACAGAAGATACTGCAATGCTGCCAGCATCACCTCTGTGTTGTTATGCATGGCAAGCTAATCATAAGCAAAAAGCATATGCTCACATCCTAGTGAGAACATTCAATCCAGTAGTTGAAGAGGGGCAAAATGGAAAAAAGAAAAGAAAAAAGAGAGAACTATGTTAAAACTGCTGCCGGACTAGATCTCTCAGTTAAGTGGGGGCAAGACAAGAAGCAGAGGTGCTTATGAGTGTAAGGGAAGCAGCAGCACGTGTGCGCCCACATATATGTGGAAACATTTTAATGTTACAGACAGGAAAGCGTTGCAATCAACTGCCTGGGAGGGTTTATTCCATTACTGCCATCTCCATCACTATAAAATTCCTAAAAATAGCAGGACAGCTGTGTGTGCAGACAGGCCTCGACACAAGCGAGCCGGCCTTGGCAGCAGCACCGGCTAGGGGACTTCTCATGCTCCCTCCCAGCCTTCTGCAGCAGCACAGGGGCAGAGACACCTCGGCCAGGACGTGAGCACCTCTGCCTGAAGGGGACAGCTCGGAAAACTCTAAGCCTACAATGCTTTGGTCTGTCCTCCCAGCTACCTAGCATTAGATGGGATAACAGATACACCTTCCAGTCAGCTTGCAGAAAATAACTGCTTCGTGGAGGCCACTGAGCCTAGTGACACATGCTGGAGGCATCCTGCTGACACCATCCTAACGCCCTCGTCAACTATCCATCTCCATTACTGTTAATTTCTTAAGCCAGAAAATGCTGCTTACAATTCCCCATAGGGCTCACATCGGGTGAGCTTGAAGGCAGCACTGAGCTGCAGCTCTGCCTCTAGCCTGGATAGAAGCAGTGCTAGCTCAGTTGCATCTGTCATGCATAAAAAGGGGATAGGAAAACTGCAGGTATTCCCAAGAAATTAATAGCAAAATAGTGTACAAAGTGGGTAAGGGACACACGCACAAAAAAAAGCATGATGTTATAGTTACCTATCATATTGAAAGTTGCTCTCGAACACATTAAGTGCTTATTTGGAAGTTGGTTCTCTTAAAAGGTAGCACAGAGTCTCTACTCACATGGTAGCCAAGGCCTGTGTCCCACAGCAACACTAGAGATGTGAATTTTTCCATCCTGTAGCTCTGGGAAAGTTTCTCTGAAAGTTTGAGGTTCAGTTTTATTAAAAGTTGTCCAAGACTGTAGGGAAAAATCATTCATTATTGAATATTTGTTGATATTCTGTAAGCCTTAACTCAGTGTTATTAATATTTGAGAACAGAGCAATCAGTATAATCGTAGACCTGTTACATGGCCCGAGACTGTTATCAGACTAAGCAAACAAGATCTAGGCGCTTTAATTAAAAGAGGGTAAAGAATTTGATGACAGTCAACAAGAGCTTGCAGAAAATGAGTCTTGTCAAGCTAAATTGATGCCACTTCTTGATGAGATTGCCCGTGTTGTTGATAATGGCAATAGCATTGCTGTAATGAACATAAATTCCCATATGGTATTTCACTTGCTACTATAAAATGACATTGTGATTAATAAACTATAGCCATAAAAAGAAAACCAACATGACACATTCAATGGATTAAAAAGATGGGTAATAATATGCTTCAGAACACACGCATTTGATCATCAACGAGTGGCTGAGCTTCGCCCAAGCCCCAACAAGTTCCTGGCCGTAGGTCGCTTTTTTTTTTTTAATTAATGACCCAGAGGAGAAAGTCACTGGGTCCCTTCGGATCTATCAATAAAGCTTCAGAGATTATTCTAGCTTGCTAAGAGTGAGCAAAGCCAACCCAATATGGCCAAACACCAAGGGGAAGACTAGGAAACACCACCGAAGACCACGTGTACGCCACAGGCTGCATTCCTCCTAGAAGTTAAGGACTCTAAAAGCAGCTTGGGGTCTCTGCAGCTCATCAGCAAAACGTAACTCCCGGTGATTCCTCACGGGCCAGAGAACTAATGCAAACCTTATATATAAAAGCACAGGAATCTCACATCATGTCAATGTTAAATTGCTTCTGTCTGGCACTGAGACAGCCCTCCTAGGCTACTGCATTAGGGTGCTTCGGGTTTTTAGCATCTTTTTTTCCTCTGAATCCTACCCAAGAAGCAAATTAAATATTTAGTAAGGCAAGTTTGGGAGTCGGAGCTTACTCTTTATGGACTAACAAAGAGCAGGCCAAGGGGCAAATTGATCATAGTTCACATTCCAACTAGAAGAACAAGTTAGAGATCTCTAAGTAACAACAACAAAAAGCAGCAACTGGAAGCAGGCACCAGTATTCACTGAGCTGAGGTCAAGGTTGGGGGTGGGGGAGGGAGTTTTCCACATTGTGGTGCATTCAAGCCGTTTCCCTAACATATTCTGGCCCAAACAGTTTCTGAAAATCAAGATCAAGTGAGCTTCCCCATAAACAAGCAAGTACTGCTTCAAGCTGGGTTATTAGGTAAGAAACAAACGTTAGTTCCAGGAAGTTATAGTCCATCTTATATCTTGTTTCACCTTCAGCAATCACCACCTCTGGCTAAAACACTATTAACTGACTGGGTGTGTTATAAACATCAAATACCAACTAAAGAAAATAGGTCAACATGAATTATGAGTTTAAGTCCTCCTTTGCTCAACTGAGTTCCTTGAGAAGAATGATTTTCTCTGCAAGGATAGAGAAATCAAGTCTCTGTATGAAGAGTTTATCCATCCAAAACAGTTTTCCATCCATTTTAACCTATACCTATGTATCTATGAACCGACAGTTCAAGCATTGCCAATGATTTTTGAGACCAACACCAGACCTCAGTTAGCTGACAAGGAAGGCATATGAATTCTTTGACATCTGTTCCTTGACTAAACATCCCCTGTTATTCAACAGGCCATTAGGCAAAGACATGTTACAACATTAATCATTCCAGCATCATCTTTTGCTTTACAAACTTACAGGCTCAGCCCTGCAAGGCAATAACACTGGTGAACTCCTTGCGTGCACAGGGCACAGCACAAGTTTCCATGCCAGAGCACTTCCCAAGGAGCGTTCGCCTGCCTGTGCTATTCAGTTCATCTTCATTTCCCCTGGGGATGGTATGAGAACACAAGAGAGCAAGTATAAAACTAAGGTAAAGCAGTGCCAACTGAGGACTAGCATTATGTAAAATAGTTACCCAACAAGGAACTTGGAGCAATATGTGGGGGAAGAAAAAGGCAGTCCTGCCTCAAGAAACCAAGTCTGACCAAAGACTTTTTTTAAAAAACATTGTGAAGTTCTTACTGCTTTGAATACCTACAGAAACATGAAACCTTAAACTATTTTACAGCAAGAGTTGAGAGGAACAAGATGCCTTTAGATTTCTTAATTCCCCTGAAACCTGGTCTAGAAGCAGACAAACCTGTGGGCTAAACACTCAAACCCAGCACAGAGCTCTCACCAGCAAGTCTGAGAGTCAACTGAGCATCCTGGGGAGAGAGACACCAGGAAAAGACTTGATGCTGGAGGGGCAACACTTGGTGACTTCACGGGCACTCTCCTTCCAAGCCCAGAGTTGATCAAAATCAGATGGTATTTGCAGTGTATTAATCACATACTTGACATCTTTCCTCATCAGCCAGGAAGTTGTTCCCATGCTCCACTCCCAGATAACTTCTTGGAAAGGTATTGCTTTGCACAGAGCTCCTGGAGGTCAGCCAACAGGCTCATGGCCAGGCAGGCAAGGTGAGCTCAGGTTTTTAGTTGTTTGGTATGAAGGGGAGGCAGTAGGCAATGACTTGGCCACCAGAGGGCACCCATATTGCTTGAAAATCAGATTAAAAATCATTTTCAAGTGACATTAAAAACTTAGACTTCAAACACTTTCTGGCTTATGAGATGGAGAATTTAAAGTTTAGCCCCCATAGGAGAAGCAAAGTCATAGTGAGACAAGATGCTTCAGGAAGCAGTTCCTGGCACCGCCATCAGGCTCCAAGGCAAATCAGATCTGGGATTTGCACAAGGCAACATTTAAATAAGACTCGGTGAGCACACACACTCACTAATCAAATCCCACGACTCTAGAGGTTTAGGGAAATACCTGTGCTTTAGACTTTGCGGTTCACTTAAGGTGACTCCCCTGCAGAGCAGTTCAGATGTTTGCCTAATTGACTCAAATTTGGCTTTGGCTCTTTCCCTGGCATCAGCTTCTTTCCTTCCCCTGCTGTTCATGGGTAAAAATAATACGAAGCCAAAAGCCACCAGAAAGGACACAGTGCTCTATGAAGGCACCACTCATAGATCTATGTGTCTCCGTGCCTTGGAAGAAAATCCTTGGCACAGCAACCTCGTGTACAGTCCCTTAACTGTCGTGTCTCCATCCCCTGACAAAGGGAATTAAAAACAGCTCAAAATAAAAATAATGCCGCAAGGAAAATATCTACATTTTTCAGCTTTTATTTCCTATATCAAGTCAAGTAGTACTCAATACATCTATAGCTATAAAACAGACTTCTCCCTTCTTGAAGAATTTATGTCATTTTCTTTATTTCACTAGAACAAAATTAAAAGTGTCTCCATTTCAGCTGGCATAAAATATTTCCATCAATCTCATCATTAAAAATGCATTCTAAGCAAATTACTCTAAAGCCCCCAAGACTATGATGGAAAAAGCAATACATTCTTAAACACAGTTAGCTAAGGGCTGATCTAGGTTTCAAAATTAATTCCTGTGGCTCTGAGGGAAAGAACCCATGTGAAGGGAAGACAAGAAGCAGAAGCTCTTTGTGTCAGCAGAGGGAGGAAGATTAGAAAGAAATGGTATTTCCTCCAGAGAATCTTTTGGGAAAGCAAGCAGAGGAGAAGGTTGGCCCAAGGGAAAAAAGAGGAAGAAAGGGAAGAAAAGGTAAAGATGAATTGAAAATTCAGATTATTTCAGCAAAAAGGGGATGACTCAACCTATTACTTAAACCCAGGCTAGGTCATCCACACCGGAGGACCTCCAAGCTGTCCATAACTGCTCTTCATTCTTGTCTCTTCATTGAGTCTATTCTGCATTAAGTGATTTTTTTTAGGAAGCAGGAGCCATATGCATCAGCTTCCAGCACAGAAAGTGAGCATCTGCCTAGCTCCACACAGGAAGGGAAACACCTAGAGAGTGCAAGTCTGCTCACACATTTATTTCACTCAATACTGGCTTGATTTAGTGACAAGTTTCAGGACAAAAATGCTAATTTAAGGTCTTCCAGGTGTTCGCTACCCACAGATTCTACCCGATAGGATGGTTCATGAGGGAAAGAAAATAATCTTTGGCCATTTAGCAATGCACCAAATCAGGGTCTGAAATTACAAACACAGAACACAAGTTTCACAAGATTATCAGTAATGGATTTTTTTTTTTAAATAATAAGCTTGCAGCAAACTGTAAGGTTCAGTAGTTCTCATATATTAACACCTCATTTAGATTAAGCAATGATCGCATCAAGATTTATTTCAATTAATTAGTCAATTCAGTTTATTATATTAATGCCCAGATATTTAATTGCTTCTGTTGCTAAATGAAAACCCCCAGAGTGTAAGTTATGGCTTTAAAGTTGTGAATTCATTAGTTTAAGCTCAGTTATTTGCATTAGTGAAGTACAGTTTGTCACAGCAGAACAGAGCAACATTAGCTACTTGTGTATAATTATTTTAAATATATAAAGCACGTAGCCATAGCTCACTGAGGAAGGAAGCCCAGCATGTACTGTGAGGAACTCCTGTACAGAAGTAGATTAAATGTGAAGATCCCATCAACACAGTTCCAGTTTTAGGAGGTCAGAGGAAAAACCTTTGCTCCCCTCTGCTCTACTAGCACAGTTTTTAAAGAACCCTTTTAAACCCTTGCCTGGCCCCTGTACCCTTATGCAGGCTTCCTGACCCAGCTCTTGCTTCTGATGGTCCTCAAAGTGTTTCCTGTGGAATAAATCTGAAACATGCTGTTTTCAGGTTCTCTTTGAGAGCCAGAGCCACCACCTGAGGAGGTCCTGTCTTTCCTCATGCTACTAAATGGAAGGAGGAACTTCACATAGGATAAGTTCACATAATCACTGCATTAATTCCCTTTTCCAAGGCGTTCGGTTCTAAAAACTACAAATCTGGGTGGGTGAAAACTGGGAAAAAAGTGCTTTTTCTCTTCTTTTCTTCACAAGCGAGAAGCAGCACTTCCCCTGTGCTGATTGACAAGAATTAGGGTATTTGCACAAATAATCCCTCTAATAGGGCATCATTTCCTACTTACCTAGCTTTCTGCTAACCCTAGATGCATAAGGGTTTTCAAGCACTCCCCAATTTGTCCTATTACATCTTTAATGCCATAACTTTAAGAAAAAAGAATTATAGGGGAAAAAAAAAGGAAAAAGAAGAGGGAGACTTCATACAGAGGTATGTAGTACATACAGTTCCTCATTTAGAGGGCAACAAAGAACCTCAGCTTCAGTAAGAGACCACACAAGGTTAAGGAGATTTCAGCAGCCACACATTGTTCCTGAGCATCACCCACCACCAAAGGGAAGGGAACTTTTTTTTTATCATCGAGAGATACCTAAGCAACACAGAACCCCTCAGGAGACTAAATGTGCAGCACAGCAAGGCTTCATGTAACAACAAAAGCACATTCGCTTAATGAATGGAAGACAAGCACTGTATGGCATTTATACAGTAACTGCACTAATAGGCCTCTTTACATAAAGATCCTCCTAAAAAACCTGGCTCCCATTTAATAAATCAAAACCACTGACTCCAAAGAGTAAATACAGACATTAAGTGGATGCATTTTCTGTGACACTGGGCTTTTTTCGATCCCCAAACCCTTGTCTGATGAGTTCTGCATTAAGTGATACCTTTCTAACTGATTCATCATATGCAGCACTGTTTGCTGCAAAATGACTGAATGACAGGATGTCATTGCAAATATTCAGCATTCACCTGGGCTTCTTTTAAACTCCCCTAATCACCTAGTTTATGGGAAAAGTGAAAGAAAATTTGCAGTTCCTCATCTCTCATTTAGCTAATCACTGCACTAGAAGGCTTTTTTGAAAATCTGTTCAGAATTTCTACAAGTGCCAGTAGGAAGTATTTTCTGCACCAAGCATCAGTTTTGCTTCTTCTCTTTAACAGCTGCAAGTCAAGCAGTTCAATGACTATAAGCCTAAATGTACTTTTTTCCCCTCCTCCCTACAGTTAGGTACACGGCAGATTACTTCACAGCCAATATAAGGGACATCTCCAAGGTTTTACAATCCTACTTAGCATTAAAAGGCTGTGCAAGAAAAAAATTGCTCAAATCAGTCTCTGCAGATTAATTACAGCTCAGGAGATCACAGATACCCCACAGCAAAGGTGCTGCTTATCTCCTTTACTTGATTTTATCTGCACTCTCAGCTGAGCAAGGTCAAACCTGGTGACAAGTGAGGAGCCTCTAAGGACCAGCCAAGTCCTTGGCAAGAAGGAGCCAAAAAGAGTTTCCCTTTCTGCACTATTGACCTAGCACTCAGCATCCCATTAGCAGCTCTCCCGTGCAGGAAGCACTTTCCTTCTGATAAAATAAACCTTCTGATAAAGCTAACAACTAAGTCTGGCTATTTTTAAAACCTCAGGTGAATCTTCTGCAAGAGAGAGAGATTAACCCGGGTGTCTTTGGGAGGGCTTTGCCAAGGACATTATGTTCTACTGACTTGACCATCCTTTAGCCGCACAGCAGCTTAGCAGTGAGCAAACGAGAAACCCTAAATCTGCTCACAGAATTCACCTTGTCTCTGGGGAGGAGGTAGATGGTCCTACTGATCTGGGAGTGAGCCAGCAAGAAGCCACCTCCAAAACATCAGGAAGGAAACAAAACACATTTTTCAGAGATGTCTTCACCTTCAGACACTCTGTAATTGCAGCCCTGGGCTCAAGTGTTTCTGCTGGTGCCGTGCAGCTCTCCAGTTTCAAGGCAAGTGAAAGGATTCCTTGATTTATTACAAACATGGCACAGCCCCAGAGTTCAAGTGAGGGTTTTTAAGGCAAATGCAAGTATCGCCTTTCCCCTCACAGTTATGGAAAGCAGCTTTGGGACTCATGGGAAGGTATGCTCATATACTCTGGGTCTAAAATAAAAAAATATATATATATAAATATAAATCTTGCCTGTAGCTGTCTTACCACTGAAAGGTAGGTTGCCCTCCACAACTCTTGAACCCTGAGCCTTCCTGCACATCTCTGACTACAAGAATGTCCTTGGGAAGATTCAGCAGCTGTTCCTGCACCTGGCAGCTGATCCTCAACAAATCCGCAGGTACTTTCTAAAGCTCCAAAGCAGCGTGAGGTCTTGGGCAAAAAATAAGAGCAACGTTACCTCTGCCACAGGAACCTAGCGCCCGCTGTCACTGCCGTTGTCCCTAGGAAAGCCGCCACCACGAGCCTCCGCCTGGCCCCGAGGTGACACGTCGTCCCATGGTAGCGCCGTGAGACAGCGTGCAGCCCTGCTGCAATGGGAAGGAGTCGGAGGCGCAGCATCCTGTCAAGTAATAATAAAACGTGTCATTAAAGTAGCACAGAACAAAAATAGCTGCCACAGTTGATTGTTATTTGCTCCAAAATAAGAACGCAACTGGTCTAGTAGCTAATAAATTGCAATTATTACGTAGCAGCACCCACATGGTTGGCACGTCCTCGCTGCGTGGCTCATTTCCTCTTAGACCATATTTTTGTTTCCTGTTCATACCTTTACTCAAAATGCTTTATTAGGGGAAAATATTTGCATGGGGACTAAAAGATGCAAGCAGATTTTACAAGCTCAACAAAGTTATTTTTCAAAAGGAAAAGTGGATCTTAGAAGGCAAATTAAATAAGATACAAAGCTAAAAATACTCACTTAGTCCCTTTTAATTTCTCTAAGAAAAGAAAACATTCTCAAAACTTAGCTAGTCTGAAAAAAAATAAAAGCCTTTATAGCCAGTTTCAAGTAGTAGGCAAGTTTTAAGAGACCCATACTTTTAAAGAACAGTTCATATCCTGTTACACAGACAATGGTACAGAGACAAATAGGATACCAAAGCTACAAATCTAAACATTATTACAGTGGAGAGATCCTTACTGCTAAAGCATCACCTGGGAACACACTCTAGCTACAGAAGAAACTCATCTTGATAGCTCAGAAAATTGAAGGTTAAGGAGTAAATCTCGCCTTTAAGAGGAAAGAAGCGCTGCTTCTTTTAGTGAAAATGGTTGTATTCTTCAACAGCTGCAAATTCAATCTTCTGATCAACACACTCAGGGTCAACTCATGCATAACAGAGCATGAAGAAGCATAACAATTTGGGAGCAGAACGGCAAAAGAGAGGAAAATTCCTGTGCTTAACAAAAATGGGAAGCAGAGAACAGTCGCCTTCTGTTGCCTCTTTTCTACAAATTCTTGCTGCTCTATTCAACTGTTCCTCCATTCAGTGAATAAACAACCAGAGGAGACCAAAAATAAGTTATGCTTATTGGCTTCTATTGCTTCTGCAACAAAAGATGCCACCACACACCTTTAATAAACCATTAAAACCCGATAACAAGAATCCTGGGACCATTTTGCACATTTATTGCCGCATTATCCCACTTACGCTATAAGAGCGTCAATATATGAGTGTACTTTTTCACCAATTAAACAACATATAGCTCAGGATACCACAGCATGAACTGACAACATAAGTGTTACATACATTTTTATATATATATATATAAAACAAATTTATAACAAATTAAGTTTAAATTGGATGCAGATTTAAAGGAGATCTTAGCTGCTTTGAATATAATTCCTGAGAAATCAGCAATGCAGGATTCAGTCATCGTATCCCATGGTTCCAGGTCAGCAAGTGGTGACTTGAAACACAGTTTATTCCAAAATCCTCTGCTCCACTCTTTTATTACCCGAATTTATGGCAAACTAGTGTAATATCCTCCACTTCTTCCAGCTATTGAATTTGAATAGCACTGATTTCATATTCATTTGCACACATATCAAAAGCTAACTCTGCATTACCATTTTGTTTATTCCTTTAAAAATAAATAGGCTTAAAATTAAAGTTTTAAATGACACACAGCCAGCCAACACTGTCAATTCTCCAGCCCTCTCCCGCTTGGAACAGTAGATTTTGATAGAAAAAATAGCTCTTTTTCACATTTAAATTTTGTCTCCATCCAACACAAACCTGTTATTCCCATTTCTCCTCTAGGGAGGAATTTGTTGCATATGCAAAGAAAATTTGCAAGTGTTATTTTCAGCAAGATACTAATGTGGCCTTTTATTTGACTTTCCCTCCACATTGCAGCTTTCCATGGGTAAGATGTAATGGATAAGAAGAGCGTTGCCACTATTATTTAATCAGTCAAAACAGAAAATACAATCAACCTCACAGCAATTGTTCTGGAGTCCAGAAAGACTTTGTAATGTTTCACATTATTGGCTATGGGCTCAGAGTCCATTTATGCAGCGCTAAAGAAACAATATATTATCCTTTTTTGTCCAAATAATTCCCATTCCTGACGATGCTATGATATTCACCCAAATCACACTGCAGTGTTCACTTAGGAGCAAGTGCCTGAGCTGAGAGCAGGCAGTTCCCATAATAAACACTAAAATAAAGAGTATGCTTATCCTAGAACACAAAATCACCACTTTGGAAGCTAAATTTTCCACATTTTCCATCTGCAATTTTACCAACTCTCACCATCTCCCCTCTTCACCCCCCATCAGAAGTGTCATGATAACTTGGCAGGTTTACTTAAAAGCTTCAGACATTTAAGTCAAGATCACTTGAGAAAGTTGGTGTTCATTTTATAGAGATTAAAAATGAGCATCTTCCTCTGCGACAACAAGAAACCTAACACGAACTGCAGTAAGATAAAGAATAAAACCAGGGTGAGGTATAAAACTGCCAAAATGTAATGTGTTTAGAGCCTACAGTACAAAACAGCCTTGGCATTTCCGTATGATTCAGTGTAATAAGTGATTTGTTGGATAGATGCAACGAAGTAACTCAGAGAGAAAATTTTTAACTGAAAATAAGAACCAAATAAAATAGTTATGATCTTCTAATATGACCTGTTCAATGGATTACTGCTGCAAGGAATATATAGATCACATTTTTACCGAGAGATAAGTCAGTGTTATCCTAAAGCCTTGCTAAGCAGCAGGTTGAATTAATAACCTTGAACAACAGAAGCGGATGTTTTTCTGAAAGGAATGACATATATGCATTTATTTGTGCCACAACACAAGTTTTTTTTCCTATCAGAAAACTACAAATTTGAATATTTTAAAATGTAGTTTTGTTATAATCTACTCCATTAACCAACCACAAGCTGCTCAGGCAGAGCTCACGGATGGGTAAAAGCAGCAGAGAAGCTGAAACCACCCAGAGCTTCATGTATTTGTAACTTCGCATTATAAACATCAGCAGCTTTGACAACCAGGAAATCCACAAACCCATTAAGTGACTATCACTTCCCATCCAAAGTACAACAAGGATCACCAAGCTGAAGACACACAAGTCGCTTTAGAAAAACAAGTGCTAGCAATTTCCATAGCTATTCACATCCTTGCTTTATATATTTTATTTTCCCAAAGATCCAGTAAACTGGATCTATTTTCCTCTCTCCAGTAAACTGCTCTCCAATGAAACACAGCTTTTAAACCAATATTTGAGACTTTTTGCTAGTTAGAAGGCAGCTATTCTTTACAAGAACAATATTCCAAGTATGGGAATTCCACCTTTCTTTTATGTTGGGAGGCAGCGAGTGATGCTACCTGAGCCTCCTACTCAAATGCAGCATTTGGTATAGGAATTTGGTATGAAAAGGGCACTCAAAGTTGCACTGCTGACTAAATAGAGAAGTTTAAACTTCTCTAATACAAGAGAAATACTCAGCAAGAGAGGAACGTGGATTGGAAGAGCAATCGCAGCCAAGCTCCCGGCAATTACTAGTGCAATATTTCAGGCTAATGACCTGGAAACAGGATGTTTCTCCTCCAGAAGGAGATTGGAAAAAAAGGGGGATGAAAAATTCAGAGGACAACAAATGAATCCAAGAGGAAAAGTCTAGACACCAGGGAGGGGGTGTCCCTGCCATCCCTAATACAGAGTTGTCCCAGTGAGCAAGTGTGACCCTCGGGGATCTTCTGTCCTTCCTCAGGCTCTGAGCACAGAGCCATAGGCACTGCAGCAAGGCTGCAAACTAGGGCCATCAAGGGAGATTTGTGCCCTGACAAAACAGCACCAAGAGAGTTTCTAGCTACAGCGACTTCCAGATCCGTTCCTTCCCACCCAGTCCCCAGGAGAGGCTGCAACTTCAGATTTTCAGCTCGCCTGGTGCTATTTTCAGAGAAGGATTACCCACATTACTTACATTATTAACTTACTAAAGCACATAAATCAGTTTGCAGGATGAAGATGAAGTCAGGATCAAAAGCAATTTCTTCCCTGATAGGAGGTCGGGGTAGTATTTGATCACATTAATTTCACCAGAGAGGGGAACTACATTTGTTTTAGAGCACAACTCAAACTGATGGATGGCCTGGGACGCGTCAATCCATAACACACTGCCACCTCTTTAGCACAAATCAAAGCCATAGCTTAGCAATTTGTTTTGAAACCATCAACACAGCAGTAGGTGAACTCATACTAAGAGCCTCAGCTCTCAAAATGAATAAGGAAAAAGTAGTAAAGAGAATTCCCCTTAACCAAACTCCCATGTTTCAGTGTTTTATCCCTGCACTCCCTTCCCTTCCTACAAAACTTCAGAGTAATTTGCACTCTTCTAGTAGGAAGCTTGTGTTTATGGCACATATGCACCTGTGGCACACAGGCTTCAGCAATTCCCTTCACATTTTGTATTTTGCAAGTCAAAGCTGTATTATTTCCCCTTCAGGATTTGCACACCATCTTCTTAGTATCTTTAGTTTCAAAATGATACACAGAAAATCCTTAATGTCACCACAATCCTTACAGACTGGGAAGAGGTTTCCTCTTCTTTCTTCTTGGGGAGAGGAAAAATATTTCAACCCTGCTAATTCTCTTCCATAATATCCATCTACAGCTGTGTGGGTGATAAGGCTACTGGTGGAAATAAGAAGAGATTTTGAACAACTGATACANTTCAAAATGATACACAGAAAATCCTTAATGTCACCACAATCCTTACAGACTGGGAAGAGGTTTCCTTTTCTTTCTTCTTGGGGACAGGAGGAATATTTCAACCCTGTTAATTCTCTTCCATAACATCCATCTACAGCTGTGTGGATGCTAAGGCTATTGGTGGAAATAAGGAGGAAGAGATTTTGAACGACTGATACAGAAAACTAAGCTCATTTGGGGACCAGTATGTAGGAACCTATACTAAGAATATGCCTTGCCTCACAATAGAAAAGGAAACGGATTTATATTCCACTTTTGGTGGCAGAAACATGTTTTCTAAGTTTTATATTTTTCCCCAAAAGATAGTAAGACTGAGAAATCCTAAAGGCTGAGAAATATACTTCTAGATCTCTCCTGAGATAGGAAAAAAATCCCCCCGTTCAAGAATAGGCCTGCATATCCAAGTCTAACTATGAGACACCTGAGATGTCACATACTATACAGTCTATTGGAGTAGACAGTGAACCACACCAGTGTATGCTCTTACCTCAAGCCTCTGCATTACACCCAGCAATCAATTTTGCTCCCCTTGGAGCTCAGCAATGCTGCTCCTTTCAAAGCCAAGATGTCATATTAACCTTCATTCTACTCAAAAGTAGCTGCTATTAAAATCATGCTATTGTATTTCATTACTTACATTTAAAATTTCACTCTAACACTGCATTAGAGCATGTTTTGGTATCTTGCAATCACTTTGCCATTAGTGAGGCTTATTTAGTACACTGATTTACCAGGGTGATATCCATTAGGATTTCATTATTTATGCCACCCCACCTCTCAGGAGTTGTTTTATTAGGCCAAATGGATGCATTTAGCACCACAAGACATTTAAAGTGAAAGTAAAATAGCAAAAGGCACAACCATCTTTGAAGCCAGTTGGGTCAACTACTGCTTTTATGCATAAGCATTCTTCCCCTTAAGTTAATATCTATATCCTTACTATTAACTATATTCAATAGGTACAATTTAACTCCTATAAGTTGCTTTATTTCCCCCCTCCCTTTTTTATTACCATACTCATCCCCACCTGTAAGAGGTTACAGCTTTAAAGTGAATATTGTGCTATTAACAATCACTAATTATTCAGAAACACTAGTTATTGCACAGAACACCCCCTGCTTCTTACAGGGCTCCATAAGTCACTCGCACCAGATTTTACTAACCTGAGAAGACCTCAGCCCTCAGGCTGAAGCAATGCTGAACTGAGAAGAACCACAAACCCCAAGCACATCCGCTGAGAAAGCCCTGATTACAACTGACAAAACTAAAAACCTCACTGATTTTTAGTGCTAATCAGAGCTTTGCACACACTAGACTTCAATTCAGTTTTAACAAAACTGATTTAGTAATAACAGGGTTATTTATAATGTGCAATTCAGTAGCTAACTTAGTCTTGGTCTTCTGTAATATTAGGAAGGGAGCATTTACTCACTGGGGAAAGATTTTTGCCGAGGAGCCTCCAAACATTTAGATTTTATTAACGATAAAGACTTTGGGGTCAATTAAAATGGCAAAAGATGCAGAGTCTGGCAAGCCAAAAAGCAAAATCAAATCCAACTTGCCTGCTTAATTGCTAGAGGACTCATGAATGGATGCAGATACCGACAACCGCAGCTTTTGAGAAATGAATGAAAAAGGAAAGTGCAAGTGAACAATATAAAGCAATTCTATGTTAACAGGGCCCTGAAAATAGCACCTTCAATAAGGTTAAAGTACTTGCATGATATTACTTGAAGCATTTAGGTTCCACAGCAGCTTTTTAAAAGGATAGGTATTCTCTTCACAGAGCTGAATGCTACTTTTTCGCACTTAAAAGTTTCTCCTCTTTTCAAAAGCAGCCCACTCCTTGGGTTTTTCTAAGCAGAGAAGATTACACTAAGCCCCAGCAGTGACAAATTCCTCTGCAGCATTTCAATAGGAACCCAGTCTTAACAAGCAGAGCTGTAACAAAATTATCCTAGCCTTTTTTATGGATAAAGGCCTTGTTTTATGAGCTACTTCCTACTTTTTTGAAGCAAATTTGAAGTTCTCTTTTCTTTAAGCAATTATTCTCCAGTAACCAGGCTGTCTGCAGACATCCCTGCATTAACAGAGGCAGGAAATAAAAGCAAAAACATTTACACAGATTCAAAGAAGCAAAGCTGTACCAGAGAGCTGCTGTCACAGGGACACCAAGCACCTCTGCCCTGCCTCCTTGGGAATACGGTTTATTAATAAAGTGATTTATCTCAGTTTTCCTTGTTTGTGCCAACAGGAGGTAGTCTGGCAATCTGGATCAAGATAGTAGATATTGGAGGGATAAAAAGGAGAGCACCAATGCAGTGACGCTGAGCACCCTGCCAGGGCAGAAAGGTGCCAGCTGGGCTACAAAGAAGTCTCTGAAGTCCTGCAAATGAACCACTTCTCAAATATGGTAAAGGTAGTAAGAGCTTGCTCCACTTTTCATTCACTGTGAGAATTCCTAATTCTTGCACCAAATGGAAAGATATTTTGAAGCTCCTGCTGCTGCTGCACTCTCCCAAGCTAAGAGTCAACAGAGGAGCAAACAGAAAATCCCAAAGCTGCTAAAGCAGATTTACAAGGTGGCTACGGACTACCTGGCTCCAAGCAAACTGCTGCTAATGACTGCACAGGTATTCCTGAATAAAATAGTGTTGGAAGGGAAGACCTAAAGAGCCCAAGAAGAAAATAAGAACTTTGCTGGATCATGAATGCAGAGATGTAACAGGCTTTAGATACGTCCAACTGAAAAGGGGTGATTTCATTGCTGAGGTTGGTAGGCACAGAACCACCACAGAACATCATGTGGACCCATTTGTACCTCTTTTCTCCTACTCTAAGAGATCCGTTAACTCAAGAGTGACTGGATACTTGAAACTGCTACGCACATGTTATCTAATATAATTTAAATTTAAATCCTTCTATATTCATTGACATGGACCAGCATAAACCTGCTGTCAATTCTTCCATACTTTCCTTGCATTTGTATCATAGCTAAGGCTCTAGATACAGCTACTCTTGTGGCTTTCAAAGGAAGAACGCTCCAAAGTTTGCATCAAATACAAAAAAGCAGATACTAAGTTAAAATAAAGAGCAATAAAATATACATAGTACAGCTAGCGCACCCGATTCCAGTCCTGCTGCAGATTGACTCTACCTGCAAACTCACACATAAGCCAAATAATTAATTTACACCCACTCACAGCTCTCCTGTTCACAAAGGTGAGCTGCAGCACTGTTGATCTCCAATCACGCTCTACTTTCTTGTTTTCAACAAGAGTTTGGGCTTGAAAAAAAGAAAACCAAAATGTTCCCTGAGGGGTGGAGGAGGCCAAGCAACCTGTGGGGTAGAAGGGACAGTACAACGTGACACAGCTGTGCGTGCAAAGCATTAGGCCGTATTTTCCTGACTGCCAACACAAGTAAAGGAGTAACTTTCACAGCAGGTTTATTTAGAATAAAAATAAGTCCCTGGAATCACAGGCATGGCCAAAACAGTTCCGAATTTATCGGTCAAGGATTTTTTGATAACATTAAAGAAGCTGCAATAAAAGTGTAGAAGTTACTTCACAAATAAATAGCAGAACTGCTCCTTTTTCCCCGTTTTATAGCATCTTGAATCTCTCACTAAGGAGTAAAGACTTAGCGATGGCATGTGCATGGGTACACAAAGCTTGTTTCAGCTCAGCCTTTACTTTGATTCCTTGTATTTCTTATTGAAAGTGTAATATATCACCCTAAGGATATAAGACCATTTTCTGCATTTACAGTGGAAATGCCAGCTGCATGCTGAGCCACCTGCAAAGCATCATTTTCAAAAATCAGTTTTGTTTAAAAAAAAACACCCCCCCACACACACACAAAATACTACAAAACCACACACAGAGGCCACAATACTTAGTATCTGGATGACCCCAGGTAACAATTTTGTACCAAACTATCCCAGACAGTGCCACCTCAGCCAAAGTCACATCCACAGAGATGCTTTCTCACTGTTGTGAGGATCTGCAAGGTCTTTTCCAACCATAATGATTCCATGAGCCCCACAAACCCTCGGCAGGCAGGGAGCATTCACCATCCATTAACACAGAGGTTTTTGTTGCAGTACATCAGCACAGGGACTCATATTTCAGCACAGGGACTCGGGTAGCTGTGCTAAAACAGCACGTTAGTGTTCCCTCAGGCTGCTGCCAGCAAGGCCCCTGGAAAATTGGCAAGAAGGGAACAAGTATTGCTGTATCCCAGCTCATGCCATTCCATGTTATGCCAGTGAATGAAATGGCATCTATCAAGGTTTTTATTATAAACCTGACTTCTACACAAATGTCACTTTGTTTAAGAAATGAGAAAAAAAGCATTGCTAGATTCTAGATCTGACCACCACTGACAACTCCCTCATATGGCCTGGAAAATGTAACACTTGCAGGGTACCTTTTCAAGCAAGGCTTATTCTCCTTCTGTTCAAAAGAATAGAGTAAATATCAATATTGCTATAAAAAGATGACAGGAGGGCAATTTCCATCCCTTTCCCAAGCTGAAAAAGGCCAGCTTGAAGTGACTGCATCGATACAGGCCACACATATCCCAGGGCTCTGGGGAAAAAAGGCAGCAGGTATCAAATTGATTTTAGGTTTTGAGAGGGTGACGCATTTTAAAAATCTATAAATATCTAAACGTTGATTAAAAACACTGTAGTATCAACAAGCCAAGCTCTGCAGTACTTTGCTAATCTGTAACAAGTAAGTATACCTATAACATTAATTTCTAGGCCTTTGGAGATTTGAGAAGACTTGTAAGTCTTGCAGCTTGACCTATTAATCTGTCCTGGGAGAATGGGACAAGCTCTCCCCTGAGACCATATTCAGGATCCCAACTGCATCAGGCTGAATGGCACAGTGGGACCCTCCTAAAGAGAAGTTACACTGTGAACTGTATGACACCAGAGGAACTTTGGAGCCTCAAGTAGGCAGAAGTTAACATCATGAGCAAGTCTCATCCTCCACTTTCCTCCAGAGCATGAAATGTAAACTTCTTCAGGCCAGAAAGCGTAAAAAGCATCACAAGACCTTCTGCAGCAACAGGTCTTTTAGAGAATGGTTTCCATGTATAAACAAAAAACAGGGGTTACATGTGTTTAAAATGCACCACTGAATATTTTCATTAGGTTCTTGCTAACTTTAGACTCTTGCTAAAATACCAGAAAATTTAAGAGGCTTTTAAACCACAGTTGGTTGTTATATTTGCTCCCAGTTTACACTGCTATGTTAAGCAGTCATGCCACAAGAACACAGCAAATTCCCTTAGCAGCTGTAAAGTTTTGCTCCAAAAAATATAGAAGAGGAGACAAAAATAAATACACACAGAATGCCTCTCTGTTACCCACTCTGTGCAGGGGTAACAAGCTTTCCCCAAACATTAACACCAAAGAGGACAACTAGGGGTATATCTACAAGGGTGGACACACTCTAAAGGGGTCAGGATGGCTCATGTAGTACCACCCTCCCTCAGCTGTGCCATATTTCCCAAGTAACTTGTTAAGTAAAGACACAAATGTGATATTGATAAATCATGATGAAAGCGAGGCCTTTATACTCTCAACAGCTTCTTAATACACATTCACACTGTAAACTTTCCAAAGACAGAGTGCACACTAAATATAGGTTGGCTAGTTAATGAAATTCAGCTTATTTAACAAAACCCTATTAAGAACAGCTGTTTTGACACTAGCTATAAAATACAGCAACAATTCACATAGCCCTGGCAACAGGGAGTTGTTACCTCCTATAACAACAGGAATAAATCAAACCCAAAGTGCAAAGACTAAATACTATCGGATTAAATAACATAAAGAGGCCAGGAGCACCTGCACAAACTTCTCAAGTTAACCCAGAGTCACAACCTTTTACTCAAGCTTTTAAAGACACTTTACCAATAGTGTCAGTAATTACTGACACTACAATAGCACCTAAAGACCTCAGTTAGATCATCCACAAGCCCCAGTAAAAAATATTCATTAAATATCCATCGGCTTTCCTACAACATTGCCAAATTTTATATTGCCATACCTCAGAGAAACATAATAGCCACACATATGTATTACCTGGGCCATGGCAGCACCACAAACATTTGCTCTAGAGGCAACGCATAGATCATTTGGACACAACACAGCTAAAACACAAGGGCTTTAGCCCACTTTGTGGGCATCAATAAAACCACTTACCAAACACCAGGAGTTGCCAAGAGGCGGACAGCACGATTCCAACTACAAAAAGCTTTCGCAGTGTCAATAAGAGGAGAAAACAAGCTAATTTTAGACCTTGCATTGACTTTTGAAGAAAACCTTTTATATTGGGGCCCAAGTCCTCTATACATGTGAGTTCCCAAACAGGAACAAAAGCAAGCAGCATAGAAAACACTTAGCTTCCAATAGACGGCTTCAGTTTTAACGTCAGCTTGCCCCAAAGTTCACAGAGTTACTTATATGCAAAGCCTGTGGGCCCAAGGGGCTGCCAGGAGCCCTGTGGGTGAATATCGCCTGGATTTGCGAGGAGAAAGAGGCGCGGGCGCTGGGGAGGCGAACAGACCACGCACACGCTGCTCCAGCGAAACTTCATTCGGTGCTGGGGCTGCCGAGCACCCCTCTGCTCTCCGCCGTTACGGCCGTTAGGGCCCCGCCAACGGTCACCGGGCCGCGAGAACAGCGGTCGCAGAGGGAAAGGCGCCCGCGGAGCGGCCCCCACGCCCGTCCCGCCGCCCCGGGCTCGGCTCGGGCCAAGGGGAGCCCCATAGGCCGCTGCCGCGACGCGGTCTCGGTTCGGCTCGCGGCGCCGCACCGTTTACCTCAGCCCGCCGCCGCCGCGCTCCTCCCGGGGCACCGACACGGGCGCGCAGAGCGGCCCCACAGCCGCGGCCGCGCTTCCGCAAACGGAGGCACGCCGGGATTGCGGCGGACGGAGAGCGGGGCGGGGC